>WOUH02000009.1:7807336-7818526 GCA_009936405.2 Stevia rebaudiana
ATTACTATATAATAATACTCAAACGACCTTAAGAAAATTTCGACCCCCAAGAAAAATTTTTCTGGGTTCGCCACTGCTCAGGACCTCGTATTCAAATGATGTTAATTGGGCTGCAAAATGCAAACTACTAGTTGGGCTTTAAGAATTATTCAAATTGTCATTTGTTTTGTTGATCGAAACTAAAAAATGAACTGAAATAAATAATATTATAAAGATAATTTTAAGAGACAAAACTCTTACTAGATGGAACCGATCAGATCTTGGTGCTTTATGAATGAAAACAGTCGGTAAACGACTCTATAATTAGGAATTCAACATACTTGTTTTTTATTCGTTTCAACTTCTCTGATCACACTAAATTTGAAGTTCAATTGTTCAAAATAAATAAACAATAAAATTACTTATTAGAAGAATAAATCAGGAATACACGTGAATCATATCCACTATTTTATTCATGGAGAGAAACTCTCATACATGTTACTTAAAATCTAACGCGTGCTACAATCAGTAGGCTTAAAAGATACCTTTTGGTTTACCAAATCAAACCCTACCATCAAATTCCTTTGCATTAAATTCCCAAATATTGCCAAATCATCGGAGGGTAAAACAGTCAAACAACTCACCCCCTTTTGAAATTCCAAAAACAAGTTCACCGACGGGATGTCCAAATCAGCTCCGGTGAACCGGAATGTCACCTTTGGTACACTCTCAAAATTCAAATCCTCGAAGCAAAGCTCCAAAATCCCTTGTGGGTCCCCCACGGTCACACCATGAATCTCGTTCGTTAGACGCGTGGTCAAATCAACGAAGAAATCACGAGGGAGAAAAGTCAACGTCGTGCCCGAATCAACAATAATATTACCTTCTTCATGATCCCCGTGTTTCAAAACCGGTTGCTTGTATGAAAAGTTATTGTTTCCAACCAACACATCTTCTAATGTAACATAGTAGTAAGTTGAAGGAAGTTTGTTTACAAGTGGAGTTGAAACAACATTTGAGCCCGTGACATTAACATTATCACCAAAATGAATTTTGCTAGTTTGGTTTGAAGTATCGTTGATTTCTGAGATCAAACAATACGAAAACTTTCCGTGAATAGTCGAGCTTAATTGGTTGATTATCGAAAGCGGGCCACCACCAAGACCAATAATCCCACTAACATTCTCGTTAAACGTGTCGTTATTATCGTGACCACACCCAAACACAACGTTTTTAATATGAGATAGTCCGAACCAAAAGGTGTCGGTAGCAAGGTCACCTATCGAGTAGGACCTATCCCCGTAAGACATTTTGTACTCACAAATGTTTTGTGAGTTACATGATAATATGTTTTCGGCTAAGACTCCACAAGCTTTTGATTCACATGATTGTGGTTGATATGTGGATGAAGAGGTGGGTACAAGGATTGGTGGGCCCATTTGCTTGTAACATTTCTTACATGGTTGACACTGGGCCCACGTAAGATCGGATCCAGTGTCAGCAATCCCAAGAACTTCTACCGGTGGGGTGCCAATTTGAATTTTCATTATGTATTCACCTAGAAGACTAAAAATATCAGCATCTATCTTTGAAGCAAAACTTGCTCTTTTTGAAAGGTGAAAAGCCCGAAAAACAGACCGACGAAAAGCGCTTTGATGACGATCGGTTAGCGAATGGGTTGGGTTATATAGAGGGGATAGAGAAGAGTCTCTATGAATAAGATCAACAGTGAAACCAGCATCATAGTGGCTAGCTTTAGAGAGAGAAACCGAAATGGTTAGAGAGAGAGTAAGGATAATGAGAGCATTCATGATTAATGATTTAGATGATTATGATAGAAAAATGAATAGTTGATCAAAATTTATAGGATGAGGTAAAAAAAATGGGTTTGAAACTAGAAAGTTTGTGAATTTGGAAGGCCAACTGTTGATTACATTAGTTACGAAGGTAATAAAAGAAGGGATTTCTCATAAACATTTAAATCAATAATTATAGCAATTATGTAGTAAGTAATTAGCTGTGGATTACTGAAAATTCATTGCTTAATGTTTGATTTGGTTTAAAAGAAGAAATATATTCCAAATATATTCGATTTCTAATTAATTCCTATTTTTACATTATTATATTCAACTATCTTAAATATCATTTCGTATTATGGTTATTGATCACGAGAAAATGAGAGTGCAATAAACTTAACTTAAGATTATGTACCGCGATGGATTGATGCACCCGATGACATGACTGAGATCATTTTTTGTGACTTGCTTTTGATTCTACATCACCCAACTTATTATGTGTGGTAATAAATACTATTATACAACTTATTAAACATCTGTTTTGATGTATGTATACGTGTGCACACTAAAATTTGGTTTGAGGGACATGAAATTTATTACACATGAACCATATAAAGTAATATAATGAAATGGGCCATAGACCATATCAATGTGACCGTGTCATATTAAGATGATACCAATTGGGCTAAAATGTGCATGTTACATACCGGGCTTCAGCAAAACTAACCAAAAGCAGTATTCAATAACAACCAGTTATATAAAAACTTAGATAAAAAGAAATTGGTGCCAAGGTATGTTTTGGAATAAAAAAAGAATTTAAAAAGCACACAATGTAGCGTTTAAATTAAAAAAATGTAGCAAAAAAGATTTAATAAAAGAAAAATGTAGCGTTTAAATTTTTAAAAATTGTAGCGATTAAATAAATATGTGCTAATTACATTTCCTAAATTTACAAATATAAACCAAAATCAAGTAATTAACCAGCTTGTTTCAATCTAATTTTAACAAATATTATTAAGCAGGCTCGAATATTCAACCAAATTAATTATGATAAATAAGAAACACATAAAGCTAAACTATTAACTATGTAAGAATAAAAGACAACAGGATGCAAAAATCATTGCCTAAAATGATCGAAACACACATCTATATGATGAAAAGCATACACCACTTCATATAAGCTAGAAACAAATGATTTAAAGAGATTATCTAATAACAAATTAATATAATATGTTTACATTTTTTATACTATATAACTATTCATCTTACTTGAGTTTTAAACTGGTAATTGTTTTCAAAACTTTAAGTGTACGTGCTTGCAATATATTAAACAATACATTTTGTTGGAAGGAACTAGTTAGATGACCTATGAATAATTTTGTCAATTAATTAGGCGGACCAATATATATATTATATATACTAATTTAGAAACCCGTGTATTAAACGGGTTGAATTAAAATAATATTAAATAATAAAATTGTAAAACAAAAAAAAATGAGCTTAAAAGTTTGGAATATTAAATACTACATACATATATGGGGTAGAAATTGAAACAATAAAGAAAAATAAGAGTAGCATAAAAAGGATTATTTGGCTCACAATTTGTTACACGGGGTAAAGTCTATTACATCAAATATAAATAATATCAGTATATCAAAAATGATATTAGAACACTTGATGACATTTAAACCAACCACATGGAAAAACCAGTGGGCTACAAATAAGATAAAAATGAGTATAAACCTCCAATGCTTTAACCAATGAGAATCATCATACACTAGTACAAATTCGTTTTTTTAAGGCGGTTAAATTCATTTTAACCGCCTTAAAAGATGTCGTCTCAAAAAATGGTTTTTTTCATATTATGCATTTTATATGTCGGGTAAAAGAATCGCCTCAAATAAAAAAAAGCATTTTTTAAGTTGGTTAAAACCATTTTAACCGTCTTAAAAAATGCTTTCTTTATTTGAGGCGGTTCTTTTACCCGACATATAAAATGCATAATATGAAAAAACCATTTTTGAGACGACATCTTTTAAGGCGGTTAAAATGGATTTAACCGCCTTAAAAAATAGAATTTGTACTAGTGAATATAGTCACGTAAGGTTTGAACGTCTCAAAACTAGTTTCTCAACATAGTCTCAACTCTATTTTACATGTGTTATGGTTATACATATGAAATCATAATCACATTCAAACAATGAGCTTTTGAATCTAACACATGTGTTTTATAACAAGAAAAATGATAAAACCAAATATTTATTCTTGATTATAACATTAATATTTATTCGAAATATCTTATACTTGTTTACCCAACTAGATATACAAGTTTCCCCGTTCCAGCAAAACTCTTAATATTATAAAGACTTGTTAAACATTGTTGAAATCGTCGCATGTTGGCTCGTCATTATAATATAGAAGCTTTGACTTCCGAAAACGATCTCCCGAAATTGACATCGTATCCGAATTAAACAAAGAAGCTATGTGTGTGAATTGTGAAATATGAGGTATTCAAACATTTTTTCGGTGTGTAATTCAAACGAATGAAAACCATTATAGAGGCTGAAACCTATGACGTAACCGTCGCGGTTTGGCCTAAACATCACGGTTAGGTTAGCTTCCCGACCAACACTCAACCTTTATGTCACGAATGTCAAAGAGACTCTCTGTCGAGCCCATATCGTATCCTAAACGTCACGGTTAGGCCCAACCGTGGTGTTTAGGTGTCACTTTAAAGTCAATCTTTACTTTCTTTCAAATCAACCCCGTATCAAAACGTTACGGTTAAGCCTTGATGTCATGTTTTGGTGCTGAGGTGTGACGTTGTGGTCTAACCGTGACAGTTAGGTCAAGTCTCAAACAAAAAAGGGAGAGTGTCCCTAGCACAACCCACAATAATATATATTTTATTCTTTTTTCAGAAAATTAAAACATAGTGGTTGTCAAAAGTTTGTAAAAAATTGTTGGAAATATTTTCTATCCCCTTTTACGCCCTATTTGCAGTGCATAGATATAATGTATATATATGTGGGCTATCAAGTGGCAAAAGTAAAATTAAACTAATTTTAATGTTATTTTACTTATATTTTTGAAAATAACGTTAAAAATGCTGGGTTGATCGTTTATTCAGGCATCATGAGCCGATGGTGTCATTGGAAGCAGCATCTTTATTAATATGGGGTAGAAGTAAGGTAATCTACATCTCACTCTACTCAGACCCTACCTTTAGATGAGATATACTGAGTACGATGATTATTGTTGTAAAACATGTTTCCAACCACTTTCGGCAAAAAAAAAAACCTGTGTCTTAAAATGAGATTTTTCTAGTAGTGAGAGGGACTTCAATCTATATAGGTGAAAGCTACAAAGTAATATCCGAAATATAATTGATTTTTCTGGTTATACTCAATCATTATATTTGTCTGACAATAGTTAATAAAAATACCAAACTAATAAATCTCAGATACAAAGTTAAGTTATTGGCAGCCCTCGATGCTCTTACCAGAACCCCAAACATTTTAACATCTTTTGAGCCTTCAAATTTGCCTCACAATTTCTTGCCCTTTATGTTTTTCACTTAAGGAATTTGTAGGGAAGTTATCCTCTTTATCAACATTAACAGAAAAGGAAGTTGAGGCTATGACATTTGAGGTGTCCGAAGGCATTGGCTTCAACAATCTTTTAGTCTCTTTACTTTTGCCCCATAGCACCAAGTACAAACCCGCTATGATTATTATAGATCCCAAGAAACTGCATATAATATCATGTTGTATTTATTTTTTAATCACAATTTAACAAATATGTATTAAAAAAATAGAAATAAAAAAAAGTCATTTAATTTTTGGTAAATGACTATGATTTCTAATTTTTTGATTTACTTGTGCACAAATGCTATAACTTTAGTTAATAATTAACAGTGTTGTAAAAATCGGCTTAGGCAGCGCCTAGGCGTTAGGCGGCCTCAAGGCGCCTTGATTTTGGCTTAGGCGGCTATCTAGGCGCTAGGCGGGTCTAGGCGTACCTAGGCGGCCAGAAATCGGTCAAAATCCCCTAAAATCAGTAAAAAATGGTGAAAAAAAAGTCAAAATTGGTCAAAATTTTTGTCAAAGATGGTCAACTTTTGCTCAAAGTTTGTCAAATTTTGGGTAAAAACAATCAAAATTAACTAAAATATATTAAAATTGGTCAAAATCTTCTAAGTACTTACAAAAATATAACTATTTTTATATATTTTATATAAATTTTGTATATATATATATTAATATCTATATATAATTTTAAAAAATCACATTTAAAATTCCAATCCGCCTAGTTCCGATTAATCCCTAGGCTGTACCTCACCGCCTAGGTAGCGCCTTCTCCAACCTTGATTTTTATAAGTTTTTAATCCTGTAAAAAATAATGAGATTTATGTGCAAATTCAGTAGAATTTTACAATGTTTGTTATTCACTTTGGTCTCATGTCATCAGGTGATGATCGAAGAAGCATTTTTGTTGTGTCGGTACGAGTGGATGCGCGATGCACTAAAAGAATTTGTAAAAGTGATGGAAAGGGGCGAAAATGAACATGAAATGCTTGTAGATATCAAAGAAGACAAGCCAGTAAAACAAGAAGATGAAGATTGTCAACTAATGTCAACCAATTGCCATCTCAATGGACCCATGACTACTGCTTATGGTATCATGCTTCCTGCTAGCGTTTTCCTGTAGATTGCCCGCTCACTCGCTCTGAATGCTTGTAAAAAAGAAAGCTCGGTATCTATCTGGGTTACGAAAGAGTAAGAAAAAACGTTACTCGAATCTCTAACCGATTCCATTGCACATGTTTTTAGACTTGTATAGCACATTAGACTTGTATGAAATTCTAATCATAAGTTGTAGAGTTTGGAATGATTGTTCATTTGTGTTTCATTGGCCTTTTTTTCTTCTTATGCTAGTATTTAAAGGTCTCTTTAAAAGGGTGTTTGAGATCATTTTAAAATCAATCAAACACCCTCAAAATAACTTATTGTCCTATAAAAGTCCTAACATAATTTTATTAAGAAATTCGAAACATATTAGAAAACTACTTTATACAGCTAAACCTACCTAATGGAGCTCGTCTTGTATTCGACTCATACATATACATTGACTATCATATGTGTCGTATAAAATGACATGTTATTACAATTTTTGTTTGACTTTCATTTGTTACATGTTAATAAAGATGATGAATTTCGTTTTTTCTTAAAATAAGACGAAGGTAAATGTTAATACGTAACATCCGACTTGTTTGTAAGGACAAGTTTTCATATACATAGAGCCACAAGCGAAATGCATAATTCTTGTGAAGCATCATTGGAGGTGGTGCAATTTTATTTATTTAGGTAGTATTTGGTATGCATTAATAAATTATATTGTAATGAATAAAAAAACTTATGTTGGTTACACATGAGCATAAAATGTACCATTACACAAAAAATGTGATTCATTCTCTTTCAATAATTTTCATTATTTGGGAGAGGTGTTCTTTTCATTCCTTTCCTTGAATGATTGACTTGACTCATGACACAACCCATTACTCGATCCATGATCCATATTTGACTCGACCCATGACTCGAACTATCACTCAATTCATGACTCGAATCATAACCCAACTCATAACTCAAACCATTACCCATTGCATGACTCAACCCACGACCCTATCCATGATCGAAACCATAATCGACCCATGAACCAATTCACGACTTGAACCACGAACCGACCACTATCGACCCAAATCATGACCCAACCCATGAATCGATCCACGACCTGACCCATGAATTAATGCATGAAGTGTTTCACGACTCGATTCATGTAATCCAAGTACTTTGTTCATTCTATTCATTCGTCCATTATTTCTATGATAAATCTTCATTTGAGTGTTGGATTTAAAACCCACATTAAAAAATGCAGTGTTAACCGGACCGGCCGGTCACACCGGTTCAACCGGAAACCGGTGCTCTTAGCGGTCCGGTTAACCCCCTTTTAACGGTCTTCAATTAAACCGACCGGTTCGTCAGTGAACCGGTAACCGGGTTGGACCGGAATGATATTTGTTTGAAAAGCATCAGTATTTATATATGTATTTGAGCTCCTAGTTTCATTCAAAGAACCGATGTAGGATGCAAACCATTTTCGAACAAAAGCAAAATAAGGTAAAAACCATTTTCGAACAAATGCAAAATAAGGTAAAAATATTTGCAAGCTGCAGGAATCGAACTTGAGACCTGCAAGTTGTAAGGATTTTCAACTTACCAACTCTGCTAATTGAACTCTGTTGGTATACTTGTAATAAGATATTTTATATACTAGCTTTTCAAATGAATTAAAGTCCATAATTTGTTTACTAATCCAAATTGAATTAAATAAAAAACTATACTTCTCTAGATTTAAAAACATATGAACGAGTATTATTATTAATATGTTAAAAAAAATTGATATGACGTCGTCCGGTTCTTAATCCGGTTCGACCGATGGACTGGTCCGACCAGTGAACCAGTAAGACGTCCGGTTCGCTTTCCAGTCCGGTTTTTAAAACATTCAAAAAAAATAAGAGAGGATAGTAATAGATTTGTATTTAGAATATATTATGACAGATTGTAATGTGCTCCATAATTTGAGCACTGTCCATATTTAGTCATACAATTGTAATTATTTATAGGAGGGAATTGTGTAAATGAAATCAAGGAATGTTATTCCCTTACATGGTTTCTAGCCACCAACTTCTTTTCTTCTTTCCGGCTACCCTTTCCTCGATCCTTCTTCCTGTGATTTCTTTCATGGACCACCCAGCCATCACTGTAACCAATGTCAAAAGCCTCATTCCTAGAGATGGACTCCGGCCAATACTCCTCTTGGTCGGAACTGTTCAAGAATCATTCCTTGCGATTGATCACCTCTCTCCTAAACCTATCGCCTCATCCAGTGCCGCCGGTGACAAAACCCCACCACCGGTTGACGGTTGATGGGATCCAATGGATCTATGGCACCATCTCAAACGACTTATTACACACTATATATCATTAAACCGAACAACACCTCATATGAAGCATGGATCTCCTTAGCCAACATCTTCCTTGACAACCAAACTACCCGTGCTGTTTACCTCAACCAGAAACTTTCAAATACGCGACTTCCAAATGTATCGGCTTATTGTCAGGCTCTTAAAGTGATTGCTGATCAATTGGCAAATGTTGGTTGATAACCAAATGCTCGTTCTTCAACTTATCTCGGTACCGCCCTACACGCCCAAACACCGCGAACCGGTCCCACTCCACATCGCCAGGACGGTGACTATTCTCCTTCCGATCGTCAGCGGGGTAGGGGTCGAACTCGTGGCAGAGGGAAAGGTCGTGACGGTCGCGCATCCTCTCGTGGTAAGGGGAACGGTTTTCAACAGCCTTATGGCTCGGGACAACAACAGTAGGTTGCATACCCACCACAAAATTGGACCAGTCCTTTCCAACAGCCGTGGATGCAAGTCCACCTTGCCCGTATCCAACCATCAATAGGCCCAATACCAACGCAAATCAAGGCCCAGCAAATGTTGCACCTGGACTTCTCGGACCCCGGCCCAATCAAGCATTCTACAACAGCCACATAGAACTTGCCCTATACACAATGTCGCTCAACCCTCCGGATCAAAATTCAAATCACCCGGGTAATTTCCATTCCTTTTTTAATAATGGCATTTTACATAATATTATCGTTGGAAACGGCACTACCATTCCCGTGCGTGGTCACGGTAACCAAAAACTTAAACCACCTTTCCAACTCAAAAATGTCCTTTATGCTCCTAATTTAATTAAAAATTTGATTTCGGTTCGTCGGTTAACTACTGACAACTGGGTTTCCATTGAATTTGACCCATTTGGTTTTATTTGTGAAGGACTTCAAGACCCGGATCCCTATTCTCCGAAGCAACAGTAGTGGCGACCTATATCCACTCAACTCACTCGCAAACACTCAACTCACATCTCCTTCAACGTTTGCCGCCATCTCTCATCAACTTTGGCACCCCGGATTGCCTTTGTTAAATTCTCTTAAAAAATCTTGTTCTATTAATTATGGAAGACTTAATAAAAATGTTTGCGAATCATGTGTGTTTGGAAAAAGTAATAAGTTACCATTTTTTGAATCTCAAACTTGCACCTATTTACCATTCGACATAATTCATAGTGACCTTTGGACCTCCCCTATCCTAAGTAGCGGAGGCCATCGATATTATTTATTATTCTTGGATGATAACACAAATTATTTGTGGACATACCCGTTAAATAACAAATCCCAAGTCTACAACAAATTTTGTCACTTACACAATCACGTTCACACACACTTTGAATGAAAAATAAAAAATGTACAATGTGACAATGGCAAAGAGTATGCCAATGCATCGTTCCAACAGTTTTGTCAACAAAATGGATTGTCGTTTCGGTTCTCGTGTCCTCACACTTCCTCCCAAAATGGGAAGGTGTCAACAAAATGGATTGTCGTTTCGGTTCTCGTGTCCTCACACTTCCTCCCAAAATGGGAAGGCGGAACGGAAAATACGCTCCATTAACAACATAATCCGTGCCCTCTTAGCCCATGCATCTCTTCCAAACACCTTTTGGCATTACGCACTCGAGGTTGCCACCTACATACTAAACATTCTTCCAAATAAAGACCGTCACTACAAATCTCCCACTCAACTCCTTTACAATCGCACACCCACTTATGATCATTTAAAAGTATTTGGTTGCCTTTGCTATCCCATCCTTCCCTCCACCACCATTAACAAACTTGCCCCTCGTTCACATCCATGCGTATTTATCGGTTACCCATCACAACATCGAGGATAAAAATGTCTCGACCTTACCACACATAAAATCACTATCTCCCAACACGTGATTTTTTATGAAAGTATATTTCCTTTCTCTCAAAATAGAACAACTACCCCTTCCTACACATTTTTGACAGATCCATCATATCCTCATATTTGGACCTTCGTACAAGAGGCCCAACATTCCCCTACAACTTCTACTTCATCCCAGCAACAAACACAACAAAGTCCACCAAAACCAAACTCATCTAGCAGCCCACAGCCGGCTCATTCTTCCGCTACCAGTACCAACTCACAACAAAGTCCACCTAAAATCCCTACAACGGCCCCCACCTCTATCTCTTTATCTACGGCCCACACATCAAATTCTCCTTCTACCATTCCATCAGTTCTCTCCTCTCCAACACATACACCAACATCTACAGACTCCATGTGACGCCCCAAACTTCATGGGCTCGCCACGTCATCGGATTTTGTAACACCCCGCTCCCCGGCGCCCGGCCTCCGGCCGGTCCAGGCAGCGGTCGGTGTTAACCAATCGGGTCAGCATAACAACAGCAGGATCGAGTCAAC
>WOUH02000009.1:7818948-7833208 GCA_009936405.2 Stevia rebaudiana
TTGAGGTCATGGGTTCAAGCCGTGGGAAACAGCCTCTTGCACAAAAAGTGCAGGGTAAGGCTGCGTACATCAGATCGTGAAGCGATCCGGCCCCTCCCCGGACCCTGCACAGAGCGGGAGCTAAGCCAAGCACCAGGTCCGCCCTTTATGTTTTTCGTTATTTCTATTTATCCAGTTATACGTTAAACAGTTGGTAAAATAAAGATTTATTTATTAATGATAAACTGAAAACACGATTCTCCTGTTTCCTCGGCTTATCGGCTTCCGGAGCCCCTTGTTCCTTCAGTCATCTTCTCCGGCCATGACAGCCACTCTTATCATCAAACCGTCCGCTTGCTTCTCCGGTCATCCTCCGCCATCGCCACCGTCACCTTCACCGTCTCCGCACTTTCCTCACGCTTCTTCCACTTTCCGGCGATGGACGCCGTTCTTCCGACGAGGCAGAGGGATATTCTCTTCTCCATTTCATAACAACGAACACAGTTCATTCTCATCCGTTATCACTTTCAGCGCCATCGCCACTGGTGCCGATCGAATTGCTCGTTTCGAAAGCCAGGAGTCTGAATCTGACCTCATTTCTGCATTTAACGATAGAATTCTCAAGGAGGAGTTCACGAAACGGAATTCCGGTAGGTATAAAACGGAATCAGGTTCTGGTTCTGCCGCTGTGACTGATGAAGAGGTTGAGAAGTACATCCAGCTTGTGAAACTACAACAACAAAGAGGATTGCGTGAATTGAAAAAAAGTCGTTTACGTAAAAACGGTTCTTCTGGTGATGTTGATGCTAGTTTGAGTTACAAAGTTGATCCGTTTAGCCTTGAAGAAGGTGATTATGTTGTTCATAAGAAAGTTGGAATAGGTCGATTTATGTCGATTAGACCTAGCATTCCAGAAGGTTCCATGACGCCAATTGATTACGTTTACATTCAGTATGCTGATGGAGTAGCTAAGCTCCCTGTGAAGCAAGCCTCAAAGTTTCTATATCGCTATAATCTGTATGTAACCATGTATATTTTCTCAAATATTAAAAATGTTACAGTTTGCTATAATGTTCGATCTAAAATTGTGGTTTGATGATTGTTTGCAGTCCAAATGAAAGTGGAGCACCTCGAGGTTTGGGGAGACTGAAGGATACAAGTGTTTGGGAAAAGAGGAAGATCAAAGGGAAGGTTGCAATTCAGAAAATGGTTGTTGATTTAATGGAGGTTTATTTAAACAGACTAAGATTAAGAAGACCTCCATACCCTAAGAATCTCGCCATGGCTGAATTTGCTGCTCAATTTCCCTATGATCCAACTCCTGATCAGAAACAGGTTTTGTCTATGATCTATTTTCTTCACATTTTGTTGGAGAATGCAGTAACCTTTACAAATCAGTATTTTCAAATCTTCATCTTTGTTGCAGGCGATTATTGATGTTGAGAAGGATTTAACAGAGAGAGAAACTCCAATGGATCGATTGATTTGTGGAGATGTTGGATTTGGGAAGACAGAAGTTGCTCAACGAGCCCTTTTTTGTGTGGTTTCGTCTGGGAAGCAAGTTATGGTTTTAGCACCCACTATTGTATTAGCTAAACAGCATTATGGTGTTATTTCAGAGAGGTTTTCTATATACCCCAACATCAAGGTTGGGCTTATGAGCAGATTTCAGGTGAATATAACCTTCAGTGATCATTTTTAAATTACAGCATGTTTATTAATTTGTGATAAAAATTATATTATTAAGTGTAGTATGTATTATTTAGCTATACTATTGTTATTATTTTAATAGCTAAGTTATTCACCTCAATTGGTCCTTAATAAAAGACTTGTTACCATTTAATCATTTATTGGAAAGTTGGGCATAATTAGAGGTGTCTAGATGTGTGTTTGTGACATTTTTTTCTTTCCTCTAATAACTTTGATTAGTAACAAACTAAATCTTGCTTAGAAACTGGACTTTAAACAACCTTCAAGCCATTTGACCTGTGTTGTTACATCAAGGCGACATGAGTGTTTGACTATCTTGTGTTAACTGTTAAGACACAACCCAAACCGACCCACTTGTTAGTAAATGGGCCAAAAAGTCACGATACTCAACTACCAAAATGTTATGCAACTAACCTTCTACAGAATGCAGACCAGGTCAGAGAGAGAAGAGTATTTTCATTTGATCCAAAATGGTGAGCTGGATATTATTATTGGAACTCACTCTCTTCTTGGTAGCCGAGTCACGTACGATAAATTAGGTCTCTTAATAGTTGATGAAGAACAGGTTTGCCATTTACCAAATTCTGATAATTATCTTTACCTTTTATCTTAATCTTTTGATATTAAGAATTAATAATGCTTTTGTTTGCTTTATAGAGGTTTGGTGTCAAACAAAAGGAGATGATTACTTCAATGAAAAATTCAGTTGATGTTCTTACTCTTTCTGCAACACCTATTCCAAGGACCCTCTATTTAGCGTTAACTGGATTTCGTGATTGCAGGTATTACATGTTTATATCTAAGTTTGAAAACATAGCATTGGAATACTTTTTTCTATATTATTCTGCTAGTATTTTAAAGTGCTTTGTAAATGTTGGTATTAACATTTAGTGAGTAGTAATTTGATTCTGGTGAGTATGATTTAGCTTGTGAAACGAATAGAATTTAATTATGAGAAATAATTAACCCTTTCATGTCATTGTGATTCTGTCAGTTTGATCACAACACCACCTCCTCAAAGAGTTCCTATTAAAACCCACCTTTCAGAGTATAGTGAGGAAAAGGTCATATCAGCAATTAAATATGAGCTGGACCGTGGAGGTCAGGTTTTCTATGTTTTGCCACGTATTCAAGGTAAGATTTATAAAACTTGTATATATCATATATGTACACTCATGCTAGTTATAACTTATAACCACATATATGCAATTTTGATCCATTTATATATATTAAAAAGACATAATTTGAAAAGGAAGGGGGTCAAATGGGTTGAGAATTGCGAAATTGCATACCTCTTAAATTGTTTTGTTGAAGAAATTAGTATATTTTTGTGGCAATATATCTTCTATGATGTTAGATGGTTTGAACTAATTACTAACTATTGGAAATGGAGATGCTTTATATTTCTACTTTGACTTTTTGAGGTCAAATCCTTTGAAGTATACGCATGTGATGTTATTTTTGGGTCTAATTTTTTACCCTCCACAGGTCTTGAAGAAGTGATCTCATTTCTTGAGAAAACTTTTCCAGATCTTGAAATTGCCCTCGCTCATGGACAAGTAAATCTTTTTTTAATTATGTATAACAATATAAGCAATCCTTTTTCTTAAAACCTGTTTATGCTTAAAATATGTAATTTTATCTTTTGTGCAGTTATATTCAAAACGGTTGGAGAAAACCATGGCAAGATTTGTAGATGGAGAAATTAAGATTTTAGTTTCCACAAACATAGTAGAGAGTGGTCTCGACATTCAGAATGCTAACACCATCATCATCCAAGATTTTCAGCAATTTGGTCTTGCACAGCTGTATCAGGTTTCTTCCTGATCCTCTGCTAGCTAATATTAAATTGGGTCAAATGGGTCTAATGTTGGCCAAAACTTCATTTTCTGACACATACAGTCATCCAAGTTTTTTTTTGAGAAACTATATATTTTTATATTATATTTATAGAGCTTTTCTTGTCGTTTTTTATGCATTAACTAGTTATAACATCTTTGAAAAATTGGCAAACAAGTTTTTCAGATCAACTCAACCACGTGGTAAAAAAATACCATATGTGACACATTATCCGACCCGCCTTTCTTGCCACCTCTAGTCTATATATATGACACGGTATGTGAATATATATTTTTCTAATTATTTTTTTTAGTTACGTGGACGAGTGGGAAGGTCGAATAAGGAAGCACATGCTCATTTATTCTACCCTAATAAGTTATTGCTCTCCCCAGCAGCACAGGTATGTTTATGTTACATCCAAATAGAAATCAGTCAGTATTCAATAATCTATTGTAGCAAATCATTAAACTTTATTCGCATCTCTACATGTGATTAGTTAAAGATATCCACCTTAATTAACTTTGTACAAAATCATAGTAATTAACCAACAGTGTATCTAAATACACAAGTTGTAAAGTAAGATTATAGTACCTATAAGTAAGTCTTCCAAACTATAAATATATCTCACACGCAAGGTCAGCCAAAAAGCCTTTGTCAGCTGTCACAGTTTTCATAACAACTTTAGTTGCAGTTACGAACAGTTAAGGAAAACAATTATTAGCAAAGCATCTACTGTTCTATTGACATTAAATTGAACCTATTTATATGTATGTTAATTGTTAAAGTTACCCAACCGGTCAACAGCTCATTACGTTGACTTTTGTATGTGAGATGCCTCAAGATCCAAACATGTTGCTCCTTTCCACAACTTCTTAGATGACTTTGTTAAATAACTCTTTTATCCTTATTTGTAGCATTCCCATTTTAGCCTTTTTTCCATCTAATTCCCCTATTATTTTTACATAATATATTCTACATCAATATTCGTTAGTAAACCCTCCACATAATAGTTGAATGAAATGTCCCAAAATGTTACACATATAATCCTTGTTGAAACGGCACGTAAATAGCATAGATCTGAGAAACTTTTGGTGATGGTTTTCCTACTTGATACAAAATAAATAAGTAATACTAGTAAATAAATACAGTAAATGGTACAGAAAAGGCTAGAAGCTCTTGAAGAATGTGGTGATCTTGGTCAAGGTTTGCAACTTGCAGAAAGAGATATGACTATAAGGGGTTTTGGTAATATTTTTGGTGTTCAACAAACAGGGGATATTGGCAATGTAGGCATTGATTTATTCTTTGAAATGCTTTTTGAGAGCTTATCAACGGTATATTTATTTATTTTTTCTTTTCTTTTCTTTTCTAACATTCAACTTTTCTCCCGTCAATTTAATTGCAAAATCTTACTTTTTTTAAAAAAAATTCAGGTTGATGTGCATCGAACACGCCCAGTTCCTTACAAATCTGTCAAGGTGTGTGTTATTTATAAAAATTCGCAATACATGTTTTTTAATCATATTTTCCAAAATACAAAAAATGTTTTCCAGCCTGGCATTTTTTGAAATTTTTTTTTTTTTTCAATTTTCAGCTTGAGTTGGATATAAATCCTCGTCTGTCTTCCGAGTACATAAATTATCTGGACAATCCCATAGAAATAATTAAGAGTGCTGAAAAAGCTGCAGAAAAAGACACGTGTAATTTGGTTCAATTTACAGTGGATTTAAGGAGACAATATGGAAAAGAGCCATACGCGATGGAAGTTTTATTGAAAAAACTTTATGTGAAAAGAATGGCAGCAGATATTGGGATTACCAGAATTTATGTTTCAGGAAAAACTGTTGTAATGATGACAAACATTAGTCACCAAGTTTTCAAGATGATAAGAGACGCGATGCCGTCAGATGTTCACCGTAACATGCTTGTTTTCGAAGGAGATGAAATTAAGGTACAAAAAAAAATTAATATCTTTTAATTATTTTTTTGCCACCTTTACTTGTTTGCATTTTTAAATCTGATTGAATGAATGTTTTACAGGCGGAATTACTGATAGATTTACCAAAAGATCAGCTTCTTACTTGGATATTCCAGTTGTTAGCTGAACTTCACTCTGCACTACCAGCCCTTATAAGATATTAATAATAATAATAATTATTATTATTATTATTGTTATTATTATGTTATCCCTTTAACCATATGCTCAACACAAGCAATCAAGATTTATATATGTGATGCGTTAGCAAGCAGCTCGCTATAAATCCTAACCTAACCGAACCTAGCCATTTAGTCATGTGGTTTAAACCCGAACCCTAGTAGGGTGCATGAACTTTTTTGTAAATCATTGATCGTTCACTTGAACCGACTGGGATTAGTGCAACCGAGGCATGGTTCATATTGATGGTGAAAGAGGAGTATACGATATACATGTATGTTTCTGTAGTAATTAGCTCTACAACTGGGTTATGTAATTATTTATTGTTATAAATTTTGTTCATTTGTTGTGGAATTTTATGATCACTTTTTTAGATTATTATGATGTAAAACATGCAAAAAATGTGGTCATTGTTTTATATGAAACGTTGACTATTGTTCAAATGGTTGAAAGTGGATGCAAGCTAAATGGAGATTGTTATCAATACTAATGTGATTATTGCAAGACATGATTATGCTTGAACATGTAATTTAAGACAAATATTCATTTTAATTACATGTTTTAGACGTTATAAAAGATTTGAATGTTTTTAGACAATTTCAAACCTGGTTGGAACTAGAGCGGCAACGGGTCTGTTTATGCTTCAAATGGTTATATTCTCTATCAAGGGATATAATATAAAGAAGAGACTTTTTATGGTTATGGTTTCGCTCTCCAAACTAATATACTTAATGAACATAAAAAAAAGGTTTAAAGTAAAATTTTCTAATACTGAATATTGTGATGCCTATTGAAATGGTATAATGATTTGGTACTTTGGTTCATTTACAATTTACAAAATGTAGCCAGCCTACATTCTCAATGGCTCTCTTCTTCCCAACTCCCACCAATCTCTATTTCTCTCTCATACATTTTTATACTCATGATAACAACAAATATGTTTATGCTTATATGCATGTATTGAATTACTCATAGAAGTGCGTGTTAATGATTATCACAATCTTATTCATAGCTCAAAGTGGGAAAAAAGGACTTAGCAGTCAGCACGCTCATCTTGATGGATTCGAACCTTGAGCACTCCTTCATACATTAGTGACAAGGATCTCGTTGTACACTATATGATTTTATGTAGGAAGTGGGAACATTATTATTAATGTTATTATTTTTATTATTTCGAAGAATGGTTGTTTTTTTATTAGAGACAATGAGGCTTGAATTTGTAAAAAGCTTGAAAGAAAAAGTAAGATGACCTTTTTATTCTCACCATATTAGACCACAAGTAGTCGGGCGTGAGGGAGGTGGGGATGGGGGCGTGGACGGGCTGAACACCAAAACACGTGTGCGTGGGATGGTTTGGCGTGGAGGCAGCAACGGGGCGTGGTGGGTGTTGAGAGTTTTTTTTTTATTTTTTATTTTTTTATCAACCAATAAAAATATACCACTTCATCCTCCTATTTTTTACCCATCACTCTCACCCTCACTCATCCATTACACCCCTAAACCATCACTCATATTATCTCTTTCTTACGTGACACTGACGCGTCATCACTCACACCCCAACCACACCACAACCACAACCACTGCCATAGTCTTATAACCTTCATAAACTACCTTGACTGTCTAAAAGGACATAAAAAGTTAAAAATACAAAACGAGATTTTTGTACAATTTTAAAATGAATTTATCATTTTACGTTTTAGCCTTTTGTGCAACACTGCAACATTTGAAAAAGAAATGACGCACATGAATCATGATGCATAAAGACAAAATAATCTTAATTAGCCTTTCCTTTATCCTAATTTTCAAATGTAATATGGTGTTTACAAGGGGAAAAAGAGTTTTTAATTGATTTGCAGTTGTGCACCTGCTTTTTATGCTCAACGTCTTTTTTACACTTCTCAAGATAAAAACTAAAAAGTCTCTGAATTGATTCTTTTTTGTATATACACTATATATGTAGAGGATTCCCTTTATGTCAATCCAAGATAACGTTCATATTTATTTTACCCCTTTTTTACAATGAACTACCTATAATCTAACCATACATTGTGTATATAAAGCTTAAAACGAAAAAACAAACACAAACATTTTACAAATGGTTCATGATCGCATACCGAATGAGAATTTTTGTTCGTGTTTTATTTAAAAAGAAAAAATTAGTATTCATATCCAAAACATGAGACTAATCACCTTAAACAAATATAAGGTTAAACATTTGATATAAAACAGAATTGTAATAAACTTTTAGTTTTATTTCAGTTAAGTCACTCATATTTTTTCTTTTCAATTATGTCACTCATATTTTTATTTTTTTTAATTATGTCATTTTATTTTAAATAAGTGTTCCAATCATAGACATTTTACCTACAACATTACGTTATCATGTCATTTGAAACTTAAATTTTTTTTTTTTTACTTATTTTGAAAAATTAGGAAGGTTGATTATGTGAATAAAAAATAAAAAATTAATAATTTTGTAGGTAAAAGGTATAAGATTAGAACACTTTCTTAAAGTAGAGTGACCTAATTATAAAAAAATTAAGTATGAGTGACCTTATTGGAATAAAAAAAGTATGAGTGACATAATTAGAACAAAGCTGAAAGTTGATTACATTTCTATTACATTTTCTCCTCTTTTAAATAACTAAGTTTTTAACTTGATACAAGCTACAAACAACTATTTTTCTAGTTTAAATGTTACTGTAATATATCCGTTTACCTGATAGACTGACAGACGATTTAAATGCAAACAAGTTAAAGAAACATAATTTTGTAACTAGACCGACTCGACACCCGGTTTGTCCAACTAGTTCAGCAATATTCCATTTGTTCAAATCAGTTATTCTCAATAGAATATAAACCTAACGCGTTGAAATTGTGAGTCTCATTTTTGTCACAAAAAGTCAACTTAGAAGCGTGGTCAAAGCGTTTGGGTATTTTAGTAATTTAAACGCAAAGGATAATTGTTGTTGATAATAATAATAATAAAGTCGCCGACGTCTGGATGCGTTGGAAAATCATATGCGCCTTGCGAAAGCCACCCAATGCGACCAAACACAAACACCTCGTCTCGACAACAAGGACCAACCCAACTTTGGTCCAATATCAACACCCCTCTTTCATTTTCAATTTCAATTTCAATTTCAATTCAAATTCTTGTTTGATTCGCATTCATACTTCCCGGAAAATCTGAACCTCTGTCGTCTTTCTTCACATTCAAATCACTCGTCGTGTGTATAATCGATCGTACATTCGTATCAAGTTGCCACTTGTAAACAATTTACACGATTTGATTCACATATCCATCGATCGATCCCGGAAATTTTGTGCAACGTTAGTAGATCTGATCTGGGAAGCTGTGTTCTTGCTCTCTTACAACTGAGGTCTGAAATCTCCGTTTAATTTTCAATTACTTCACACGTATTCTTGGATTTAATCTCGGATCTGTTGTTTTCTTTGATATGAAGCCGATCTGATCAATACGGTTACCTACCCTTCAGTTTTATAACTTGGTAGTTATTTATACGGAAATTTGTCATCACCAAAGCTGTTTAATCGTTGTATTTAAACATGGGATCAAGCAATAATGTTATCATGTCTGTTTAAAATCTGTTAACCTTAATTGGGTTTCCACTTTTTCTCCTGATTATGCTATTTTTCCGGTATAAAAGCGTTGTTGCTTGATTAATTACTTTAGTTAACTTAAAAGGGGGTTTTTATTAATGCTACTAATACGACAGCTAAAACCCCCTTGTTCATTCATATTATTAGTTTTCATCATGTAGCCTGATGATTTATCATCCTTATATGCATGATGCAATTGATTTGAGCTATCATCTGTTACATCATTGGTGGTTTAATTCTGCAATTACTTGTGCCTCGTTGAATGCGCGTGTTTCAATTGATGCTGAAATTAATATTATATGTAAAGTATGCTTAATTCTGCTACTAAATGTTAAAATTTATAACATTTTTCTGATTATTTGTTGTCTAGTGCTGCAATTAATTGTGCTCAATGAGTGTGTATGCCTTAATCAGCTCTTAACTAATCTGTTCTTTTTGAAACAAAAATTTGCAGGCAACTGATTTCCCACTCTAAAGTCGACCCGCTAATGAATCATGGAGAGTGATTTAGAATCTTGCAGTTGCTTCCTTTGATTACTATCTTCCGACAATTGGTTTAAAGTCTAATCACCATCTTGATTACATAAACTAAAAACTCCACTTTCACATAGAGGTTTTTAATCTATGGGTGAGTGGGTAATTGGAGCTTTCATCAATCTTTTTGGTAGCATTGCTATTAACTTTGGAACTAATCTTCTTAAATTGGGTCATGATGAGGTACTTAACAGTTAACACTCCTTTTTGGTGTAAATTTTGATATAGAATTGGATATCATACGCTAATTTCAGTAAAATAATATGAGTTATAACTAAAACAAAAACATTGTAGAGAGAAAGACATTCGGTCTTAGGTGAAGGAATAAATGGAAAGACAATATTGAGGCCTATTATAAGCTTCCAGTCCTGGAGAATTGGTAAAAGTTTTAAATTTATTAACTTTTTTAATCATTTTTTTTTTGCTTAATTACCTTTTATATTGAATTTATTTTTATTTGTTCACAGGTATTCTATTTTTTGCTTTTGGAAACGCACTTAACTTTATTTCATTCGGATATGCTGCTCAGGTTGGTTTGAATGCATTTTTTAATTTCTCTATTTCTTTATTTATATATATATATATATTGTTTTTCTTATTTTTCTACATTGTCTTCTTGCAGTCACTTCTTGCAGCATTGGGATCTGTCCAGTTTGTGTCAAACATAGTATTCGCCTACTTTGTCTTGAACAAAACAGTCACTGTTAAGTATGTTCTAGAATCTACAACATGTTTTTCTCATTACATAACTAAAAACTATAATTAACATTTAAACCTTTTATTTTGCAGAGTATTAGTTGCCACAACTTTTATCGTTCTTGGAAACACCTTTCTTGTAGCATTTGGCAATCACCAATCACCTGGTATACCACATTTGTTTTTTTTAATATATTCTTATTTTTTTATATTAATTTTTTTTTTTTGGAATTTTACAGTTTACACACAAGACCAGCTGGCAGAGAAGTACAGTAACATCACTTTCCTTTTTTATTGTCTACTTTTGATGGTGGTGGTTGTCATGCATCACTATGTATACCGGTGAGAAACATTTAATTATATTAAGCATTATTATTAAATAAATTATTATTATAAACTTGTAATTGATTGTTTACATATAAATAATACTGATAATTAGGAGTGGAGTATTGATGGTTGCTATTCCTGGGAAAGAACTTATGCGATATTGGAAATTATTGCTTCCATTTTCATTTGCTGTAGTTTCAGGCGCGATTGGATCATGTTCAGTTCTTTTTGCAAAGTCCCTGTGAGTGATTAATTAATGACACAGTCTTCTAGAAGATTCAATTTTGGGCCATTTGGAATTAATCATGTTTTTTTTCTTTTCTTTCAGTTCAAATCTTTTAAGATTGTCAATGTCAAGTTCATATCGCCTGGATAGCTGGTTCACGTTTTCAATTCTTTTATTGTTTCTATGTACTGCTGGATTTTGGGTAATGATTAGTCGCATACACTTTTTTTTTTTAAATTGTAGGATGGAAAGAAAATTAATATATGGATGATATTGAATTATTTTACAGATGGCAAGGTTGAATGAAGGATTAGCACAGTTTGATGCAATACTTATAGTCCCCATGTTTCAAATCGCTTGGACTTTTTTCTCAATTTGTACTGGCTTTGTGTATTTCCAAGAATATCAGGTTCACTATGTGTGTATATATATATATATACGGGAAGGATAATATGAAAACTCTGTCCAGCTGAGAAAACCCTAGAAACCCTCTCAGAACCGTTGATCTTGAGATTGGATGGCTGAGATTATTTCAGAAAATGTAACATATGTAAACTTCCGTAAATGTTACATATGTTACACTTATTTTGCTGAAAAACGTTTTTTTTATTTATTTTAGGGGTATTTAAAAAAAAAAAGTACTCGGCGCTTTTTTGTTTTTTTGTTTATAAAAAGTGACTAAAATGCATTTAAAAGTGAGCCTTTTTAAAAAAAATAAATAAATTTTTTAACTTAGAGTTTTTGAACGTTTTTTAGAGTTTCTAGGGTTTTCTCAATTCGAGAGGATTTTCAACCAATATTTAACCTATATATATATATATAATTATATATATTTATAACATCTCTAAAGAAATTGTATGACATTACTTTTTTTTTTGTCAGGTGTTGGATACTTTGAGGACTGTGATGTTTATTCTTGGAATGATTTCAGTCTTCATAGGAATTTCGTTGTTGGCACCTGATGACTCAAAAGGTATATATTTCTCTACAATTACAACTTCAGCTTCAGATGACAAATCAAATGTTTTTATTTTTTTTTTCTTTTTATTTGAACCATAAACTCATGAATAAATTACACGGATGGTCCTGAATCTATATTTGAATGGATTTGGTCTCTAATGTCACTGTTTGCTTTCAAGGATGGACCTTGGTTTTAATGGTGTTAGATTGCTCAGTTAACTTTAGGGGCATTTTGGTTATTTCATATTTTAACAAACTAAATTAATGTTCTTATTACTAAAAATAATAATTTAGCATCAATTGTGTCAAAGTGATTACGAACATGACTTAATTGTTCAAAAGTATAAAATTCTGACTACCTGAGCTAACTCATTTTATTCTAAAACCTTCTATTAGATTTTTATCAGTATAGTTTTTGTAATCATAATAAATAAATTTTTTTTTATTAAATTGAGTTAGTGGGTCAACACAAACCGACCCTTTATGACCAACACATTCTCAAGGACCTTTTTAGTTTCAACCCATTTGGATAAATGCTGATATGCCCTAACAAACCCTTAAAGTTTTTGAAAAAAATTCCAAAATTGACCTGATTTTGTTCATTTGTTCCAAAATTGCCCCTTCTAATTTCACCATTAGAACTTGTCTTGATTTGTTTATTTTTTTTTTCAGGAGAAGACATGGATAGTGCATTATCATCCATAACCTCATCAAAAGTCAACACTGATGTTGAAAGGTTAGTTTGACCATCAAGAAGAAAGTCAAACAATTAAGCCCTTTTAGTGTTGATGACAGTTGACTAAATCTAGTATCCAGTACTAGTACTAGTTTAATTCCGAAACGTGTAATTTTTCATTTTAATGAAAACATGTTTATATATATACGCGCGTGTTGTTTTAAAGGTTGATTGAAGACTCATCGATCAAGGATATGAAGTCACTCGCAAGAGCAATGTCAACAAAAGCCTTAACTGTGGCTGTTAGAGCAAAGGTTGTGAAAATTCTAATTCCATATTGGAATGGAATCAAACCATGGAATCGGAATTAGATTTTTTAATTTTTTAAAATTTTTTGGGTACAGAGTGCTTGCACACTGTTGCTGGGTATGGGAGATGACACAATGCATGCGTCATCTGTTCTTGCAATGCCAATGGTTTCATCCAAATTGACTGGATTTAGAGGCGTCAATTCTGACCGGTCAAAGCTGATGTCATTAAGAAGCCCGTCGGGATGGAATCGGATTCCAGTGGAGGCGGAAAGTGTAAATATGTTGGATACTACTTCAAGTGAAGAGGAGTGATTATATTTGTTTTTTTGTGTAATGAGATTTATTTGTTATATATCCTTCTAATGGAATGGAATTAAAAAGTGCCACGTGTCATACGGAAATGATTGTATAGTTTGCTTGAATTAGATTGGATTCGGATGTATTATCTTCTTTGATTTTTTAATATTCTTTTGATTATAGGATGTAAATTGTTTATTACGGGTTTGCTGACTTGTGACCTAAGGACATATGTTGGACTCTTTTAAGTATTGTGGATCTTTCGTTGAAAATGTATAGTGATCGAGTTTTAAAAGTATGATATGTGACAATGAACTACTAAGATAAAAACAATTGTTGATTGCGTGTATAAGTTGCGCAAGAGTTTTATATATAAACAATAATATTATAGTTAGAATGTTTTTTTGTTTTGTTTTCGGTGTTATGGAGTCGCTAATGGCGTATGATAGGTTACTGATGATTTTGTTCAACTAAGATGACTGTGTTGATGGAGACGACAACAGGGTTTTAAAAAGCTTACAGGCAAAGTGTGTGGTGGCATGTGGGCGTTGGGAAGAAAACAGTATTTTGGTTGTAGATTCTTGTTGAGTCTGAACCTGATGGTGTGCCTAATGTGGTGAAGAATCAAGCTTTGTTGGTTCTGAACCGGTAGGTGCTAGCCACAAACCATCAAGTCATGACTTGTAATTTGTTAGAAACCTTCAAAACCTCAAATTATATAATGTCCGCTTTGACATGACACTACACGACAACTCGATGTGCCTGCTTTGCCCTTAAAATTACTAAGTGAATTAATATTCTATATAATCTACTTTAGTTATGAACTATCCTACTAATATTAACTTTGAATTTTGTCACACCCTGACCGGCGGCGGAAACACCGGCCGTGACCTCAATGATTGTTCACAGCTCAATGGTTAACTATT
>WOUH02000009.1:7841443-7858227 GCA_009936405.2 Stevia rebaudiana
TCTTTTTCTCTTCCCCTTCCCTCTTACTTGTTATACACCCCCCAAAAAAATTAAATTTATCAAAATCACCACTTGAATAAATCGTAAATTTTAAAAAGATTCAAAAAACTTCGTTTAGATATGATAGCGTCCGTATGTTTCAACATGAGTGTAATTGAGAATAGGGAATACGAGTAAAAAAATAGTCGATACACCAAAAGTCTTTTATAATTAGAAGTAACAAATACAAATAAACAAGTCATACGATATCCAGTAGTTTACCACATTATTTTAAATTTAATAGCTAGTTTGGTTTTGTGTGCTTTCGCCCTGCATTAATATCTAATATTAAAAGGGACTGATTTTATAAATTTAATAGCTATTTTGGTTTTGTGTGCTTTTGTTAATACTAAAATTAAAATGTTATAAATTTAAAGGGGATTGATTTTAAAAAAAAATTATTTTGATTAAAAGTATAAAAATAGAAAACATAAAGGTTTTATAGTATTTATCTTAAATTTGAGGAGTGTACAACAGGTAAAAATGATGCAAAAGGGCGGGTATTTAACATGAAGATTAGATAACCTATATATCACGACATCACGTCCATTTCTACACGAACAACACTTTTATGAGAATATTTTTTAATTTACAAAATTAATATTTGAAAATAAATAATATAACTAAATATCTAGTCATAAGTCATAATAACCCAAATCTTATTCTTGGAGATATTATTATCAGGTTGGCTGCGGCCCAAATCCAAGATTCATTTGTTCTTCGCTCCGGTCATTTTCAGTCTCCCTTGCTGTTGCCTCCCACATACAAATCCTCAAAGTCAAGAACCGGACGATCAACACCTTATTATTTTAGCTCTGGTTATCACGCTATAGATCGCTTCAAGGTTAGCGCAATTATCTCGAACTAATTATTATATTTCTAATGGATCATTGGATTACGCGTAGATTCTTTCAAATAGCTATTTAATGGCAATGAAATTCACCTTTTATAATCCAATCGCAATCGAAAATCGAACAAATTTGACTTCTGTTACGATTAAATTATCATGGATTGACATAGTATACCCTAATTTTCGACCTATCTCTTGATTCTATGTTACGCAATACGACAACGATTACGTTTCTTATACTAGATCTGGATTGGTATGCCATATTGTAACTGAATTTCCAGAGTTTTTTTGCTCGGTTGTTTAAAATTGTCGGTTGCTGCTTTTAGCAATTCCGTGTTTGATTGATTATTAACGATTACAGTTCGGATAAACACTTTGAAGGATCTGATCATTGTGAATGATGAGAAACGGATTCCCTCGATTTGAAGCACACTCATCTGATCATCCACCAAGTGTCGGTGAATGTTCTAGCTCAACTTCATTGAGTAGTCAACAAGATGTTGACGATGATGGGATGATTGCTGCCGTATTGTCTGAAGAGTATGCTAAATTAGATGGTTCAGTTGGTCGGCGGCTTACTAATCTGGCACCTGTTCCGGTAATTATTAAGCAAATCAAGTAAATTTGTTGAAAAGTAGCATTTATGATATTTGATCTGATTCATTTCTGGATGAAATCTTCAGCATGTCCTGCGGATTAATTCTTTTATCCCCAATGTCAGTGATGCCAGTATGGATCATCAAAGGTTGAGCCAAAGGTATGTGCAATTAAGTTGGTTATTATCTGTAAACTAAACATCAATGTTTATTACATATTCGAGCAGCATATAAGTATTAAATAACATGTGGAGATCAATCATCTTTCTTCAGGTTACATGTTTATGGTTTATGTGAAGTGAAGGTATCTGGTGATGGAAATTGTCAGGTGTGTTTAGTTTCTTTCTTGCTTTCGATACACTAACCTATTTTAAACAGAGATAGTAGGAGAGAGAAAAAATGTTGTTTAATTACTTGTTAATTTGTTATGCATTTACACAACCACCTTAGTTAAAGCAATACATACAAATCAATTGTACAAGATATAGTTGTAGAGAAAAAATGTTTACTTGATAATTTGTTATGCATTTACACAACCACCTTATGTATCAAAGTTAGAGCGATAAATACAAATCTTTATACGGTTTTTGCAGTTCTCTACTTAAAATTGATTATGTATTAAACTGTCATCAACATTATATTATGTTTTAAATTTAGTTAAATTGTTTTCTTCTACGTCTTTCAGTTCCGTGCAATTTCTGACCAGCTCTACAGGTCACCTGAGTATCACAAACATGTCCGAAAGGAGGTTGTGAAGCAGGTTTGTCATAATTCTTTTTTGTACAATTTTAGGAATCCAAATCATTTATTAATCATATGTTTTATTAGGTATGCTAATGTTTTCTCATAACTCGTGTTTTAATTTTGCAGCTGAAGGAGTGTCGTTCATTATACGAAGGCCATGTTCCAATGAAGTACAAGAAGTATTACAAAAAAATGTCAAAGTACGGAGTCGTGACTCATTTTTTAAATAATATATATATATAAAGTGCATGTGATGGTGTTTTATTTGCAAACAAATTTAATCCGACTGCATGCAGTATCAGTGAGATGATTTTCTGTTATACACGAACGAATATACTTACAGTGTTTTTGTTACTAAATACTGGTATTTACAGAACAGGTGAATGGGGGGATCATGTTACTTTACAAGCGGCTGCTGATAAGGTTTGTTTTCATCTTATGTTAAACATCAACTAATGACGTCAACTGATAAATATTATTGTTTACCGTTTTCCTTGGTCTTAAAACAGCTTATTTGCTTATTACATTTTAATAAAGTACGAAGTCGTTTTGAGGATGTTTTGGACTTTTGAGTGCGTTTATTCCAAATTATATTTGTCAAAAGCAATAAACCATATTAATAAATCTAAACAAGTTTTATGGAAGATCATAATGTTCAAAGATAAGTGTGTCAATTTATTAATGAGTGAGATTAAAACTGTCAACTGATGATATTATAAGAATATGTTTACTCATGTTAATTTCAGCAAATGATGTCAACTGACAATATTATAAGCATGAATACTCTGCCTCCAAATGTTTAAGAATCTGTTATTACTTTAAAAACTTATCTGCTTACTACATTTTAATACCACAATAAGTTGTTTTAAGGGTGTTATTATTTAAGAGTTAATTTGCAGTTGTTTATTCCAAATTATCTTTCAAAAAACAGTAAGTAGATAAAATCATGTACTGCTGCAAAATATTTTATGGAATAACAATAAAATGTCAAAAATGGTAAATTTTCAAGAATTCATTTTCTTAAAAGTATTTATATCCGTTCAATTTACAGTTTGCTGCAAAGATTTGCCTTTTAACCTCATTCCGAGATACATGTTTTATAGAAATTACTCCACAACACCAGCCACCTCAGCGAGGTATTATAACTGCTGATAATGTTACATTAATTACCTTTTTATTTTTCTCTGTATGCATAAATTCACCATAAAATCCAGCAAAACCAAAATTAAGATGTTTAGTTTCATGTTTTTCTTTTCTGATACACAGAATTGTGGTTAAGTTTTTGGTCAGAAGTGCACTACAACTCGCTTTATGAAATCCAAGGTGGGTTTTCAGTTTAAGATTTAAACAAATAAATTAAAAATATTTCTAAAATTAGAGGCAATCATAATATCTTATTTGATCGTTTTGCAGAAGCGATGGTGCAGCATAAACCGAGGAAGAAGCACTGGTTGTTCTAAAAAAAGAAATCATCGTCAAGATTCACATTATTTTCTTTTTCTTTTAATATTTTGTTAGTAGCATTAATTCCCATTTCTGTTTCTGTATTAATACTGTATACATTATACCCCAATAACATAAATATCAACTTTTTAGACAACAAAGTGATGTACATATTGTGTAAATTACTTGTTTTCCTATCAAATATTATTGGCCAAAATTGTAATAAAACTATACTTTGGCCTTGCATAATATGATAATTAGAACAAAAACAAAAACATTTCATTAGAGACAAAATAGTAAATGCAAATGTTAGTCAATGTATTCTCAATCTATAGAAATCATAGACTACAATCACACATACCAAACTTTTGATACAATCACACTCTCAGAATCTGAAGCTTTGAAGCAAAAGCAATTGCAACCCAATCAGGTTGAGAAGATGACCACTGCAACTGTTCAATTTCAGCTCCCGCAGTATACGCCAAAATCGGATCCAACCCACCTTCAACCGGCTGACCCATCGAAGACAGATCCCAAATAAGCGCCTGCGAATCATCACCGGCAGTACAAATATGACACGAACTATGTGGCGCCCAAGCGATCGCGTTCACACTCGCTTGATGTCTTTGCAACTCAACAACTGGAAGTGTCGGGAAACGGATATCAAGAACTACGACTTTTGCACTATCCATTATGATTGTAGCCATGTACCGCGGGTCCTGTTTGTTCCAACCGAGCCGAACCAGCGGTGTATCAGGCTCAGAGCTCTCGTAGATTATGGTCGAATGCTCCTTATCGCGAAGATCAAACACGCGCACTGAACCATCAGCAGATACTGATGCAAACACACCTACACCGCCCCACGCGATGTCATAAACCTCTTTATCATGAGCTATTAACTGTGTATCAACTGTTTCTCTCTCAATGTCCCATATCGTACATGTGGTGTCAATGCTGGATGTACCAATTCGCTTCGGTTCCGCTTCGTTCCAATCAAAGGAAGTAACTGGACCACAGAACTCACTGTTCCTGTTATTGTTAAGCAGACTCTTCATCTCAACCCTACCGGAACCGGTGCTGCCGTTATGATTCGTTTCGTCGTCTCCGGCTTCATCGTCATCGGAAATCCGCCAAATGCGGAGGAAATCGCTGGAGGTTGCGAGTAGATCAGGCTTCTGGCACTCTTTGTCGGGGATGAAGATGACCTTTGTAGGCGGGTACGGGTGTTCGAATGACAGAGTCGGGTCGGATCGGATCTCGCCATTGGAATCATCGAGTTGGACGATTTCGACACGGTTAGGGTATTGTTCGAGAAGACTGGCGATGGCGAGACGGTACTTCTTGTCACGACGGACGCTCCAGTTCATGGCGTAGATATGCCATGGAGCTTCGTAGGTGTAGATCTCCGATCGCCGTTGTTGCTCGTCGGATCCGTCGTGGTTGTGATCGCTGTTGGCTCCCATGGCGGCGACGATTCTCCTGAGTTTAACCTAAATCGGAATCGGTGAACAATTTGGGATTGGGAATATGAATATCCGTACCAACGCCTTCTGGATGTTACTATTTCAAAGAATTGTCACATTTCTACGTAATATTGGTGTAATGTATAAAACATCATAAATTATAATACAAAATTACGAAGAAAAAACTTTAGATGTTATTCTAGAGTAACTAGTCATATAAATATGCTTGCAGCTCATAAAAAATATTCTAAATATACTTGTATTACTAATTTACTATATCGACTGCCCCAAGCTAAGATAGTTTGTTTGAATATATTTTCTTAGAAAGGTTAACTCAAATAAATTTACATCACTGTCTATCATGATAATAACCATTGGAGATAGAGTTTTGAATTTATGACATCACGTGCTAACAAGACTCGACTTAATACGATCTAAAGTTGACTGAGCTAGGTTATGTGTTAAATGAGTATATGTCATAAACTAATTAACACATTAATAACATGACTAAAATCATATAGAAATGGGTTTAACAAGCCTAACCCTTTTACGGACATTTATTTAATCGAATTAAACGAGTTAACATGTCAATAGGTATTACACATTAATTTTTAAAAATTTGTGTAAACTAGTTTATATAATTTCGTATAATATTTTATGAACTTTTTTGTTATGCTGCAAATTGTTGATAAGGATTTTATGAATTGTCAACTTTTGTGAGTTGTATTTTGTCAAGTCACTTGTTAATAGTGATAAACAGGTCGTAACTTGTAACCGTTTATCATACATGTGGATGTTAGTACTTAAGTAAATGACACATTTAGTTAAAGATATCATGTTCGGGTTTGACACCCATGTTAAATGTATGGTGTTGTGTCGTGTCTTACCCGTTTAACGTGATATTTGCCAACCATATTTAAAGATAAAAATTTGTATATTTTTATGTAGATTAGTTTTTTGTTTATAGAAAAAAAAATAAGACGACATATTCCCAATTGTTTTTAGCCCTACAAATTCTCAAGAATCTCATTTATATCCATATCCTTGTAAACTTTAAAGTGATAAAAATAAAGAAAATTTATTTTACATTAAACATTGCACATATATTATATTTTTTTATTAGTATGATTTCGAATTTTATTTCTTAACAAAGGATTTTCTGTTAACATGACCTCTAAAGCTTAAAGAAGCTAAAATTAAAAACTCTTGAAAACATAAATCACATTTCTCTTAAAATTAAGGTATTTTTGAAATTTTCACGGATTGGTCGATTCAATATGTAGCCAGCTATTTCACCATGTTTTATATTGTGAAACATGAGAATCGTCCACTCATGTTCATGATTATACTTATACCACGATGTGGATATTGATTTACCGAGTTAAATACACATGAATTTACTTAAATTGCCATTGAACTCCATTACATTCAAAAATACAGTTAATGTTATATAACACGTTTCAATATTTTTCTCTATGTATACCAATACAACACGGATTGTTCACGTATTTATAAAAAAAAAATCTTGTAATTTCTGTCAGACCTTATGTAATTGTAGGTGGGAAAAAGTATAAAAATGCTTCAAGTCTTTAAGTTATATTAGTTTTTGTATGCATCTTCTCTCCACACACATTAACGAAATAGAAATCAAGATTCAAGAATCATATCCTTTCATAAATACAACTTAAACAAACATCCCTTGAGTTGTGAACTCGAATACATTATGCAACATGTTTTCCAACAAATATGGAGGGTTTATATTTTATAAAAACAAGATTAAATCATGATAATGATGCCTTTTCCAATAGTTCCTGCAACTCTCCGCTCTTGTATGCATCTGCAATAACAGATTGTCAAAATTGGTAATTAACTATGTAGAAAATTTAGTTAAAATGCACCCAAATGGCAAATGTGAGTGAATTAGCATACCAACGGTTATGTCACAACCGCCAAAGAACTCTCCATCAATGTAGAGTTGTGGAAATGTTGGCCATTGAGAATATTCCTTCAATCCTTGACGCAAGATCTCATTTTCAAGAATGTTAACGGTTTCAAACGGTACATTTACCGCTTTTAAGATAGAAACAACTGTGTTTGAAAAGCCACATTGTGGGAAATCCTTAGTTCCTTTCATGAAAAGAATGACCTTGTGTGATGTAACAACTTTATCCAAAGTAGTCTTCAACTCAGGACTTAATGCTGCAAGTAGATTAACGCGTATAACAATGTTAAATAATAATAATACAACTTTCCATCTTCATCATACTTTTGAGTTCTCATTAAGTGAACTGCACTCTAAACTGAAGCAAATTCTTATTGGAAAATATTAAAACAATTGCGAAACATAATGTATGCAGTTTCATTTGCTAAACTTGCAAGGTTTTTATCAAGCTAAACATAATAAACCGATTCCTCTTAGATCAACTATGATAGTAGTCACTGATTCTAGTAATTATGAGTTCAAGATTGTTATGGTTAAAAATAACTTATCATCTTATCAACCGTAATAAAGATTCAATTATTTTCTAATCTAAAACTCTTATAAACATGATAATTTTTAAATCTACAAGATTCACATCTACAACCAAACAATAATAATTGTGAATTTTTTTATATAGAAAAGGAAACCCTAATTGAACTATGGTCTTAATTAGTTGGGGATTTAGAAACAGCTGTTTCAATTACCAAATATCGGTAATCGGTTACTTACGAAATACAAGTTTCAAACTTTCAATCAATGATGACCACACCCGATAAAGAAACCAAAACGAAGGATGAGTAGATGAGAACGTATACCAGCAAAGCAACCGATCCTTCTTGCAGAAACTCGGGTTTTAACACCGTGTGAGCCGAATTTTAAGCTGCCAAAGGTGGTTGGACGACGGTGGTAGTGCAGTACAGAACGATTGATTGTGGTTGTGCCGGAAACAAATTCGAAAGATGGAATCCTTGATGTGGAGGTCAATTGCGATTGAAGATTCATAGAGCTCGACATCTTTCCAACCTGAATGGAGACGGTGGCCGGTGGAAGATAGAGAATTTTCGATCACAAGTATCGACCTGCTCAAAGCACACGATGTCTTCGATGAAATGGGGGTCAATATTGAAGGTTCTAGTAGGTGGCGAGTTATGGATCAAATGGGCTGCTGTAACAAGCGTACATATTATTATTTTTTTACTTTTCTTTAAGCATATTTTTAAAAAAACTTATGTTCATAATCTAATACATTTTTTATTTTTATTTTATGCTTTTAACATATAAATAATTTTTTTAAATACCAAAGACTCACAAATTTAGGATCACGTGACGAATATATCGATCATTTTGCTAAAAAAAAACAAAAAACAAAAAACAAAAGATGCTAACTCGGACAACAACTCAAAAAGAAATCCACAACTAGCTTACCACGAAGACTCTTAACCTGTCTATCACGAGACATGAACCGATGACCTCACATAAAGAAGCTAGTGACTACCGTCAAACTATAAACTCTATAGTTAAGATAGAATTGGTTTTAAATTTCAAATCATCAAAACTAAACCATAAATTAAAATCTATATTTTTCTAAGACAGTTGATTTGTATTTTTTTTTTTTATTTTAACAAGAGAAACTTCTTCTTGCATATCATTCTGAGGTATTATATTTAGAAGGCATAATGATTACAATAAAGTAGCAGACAAATACGTAAGAAATTGCTGCGCCACCCCTTCTTGAGTAGCAAAACCTATCCTACTAAAAACAAAGTTTTGATTCTTGAGAGCCGAGATATTACTACTCGTTGAACCTTTTCAGAAACTCAACAGTCTCTAAGGCTAGAAAACCAAATACATTAAAAGGGGATTTATAAGTTAATCCACCTAACTTAGATTTAAATCTTATTTTTTGGTTATATGAGTAATGAGTTCAGTGACAATTAATTGAGAATCATCAAAGTTTTTACTACAATAATCAATCCCAAACTCATGCTCATTGGCAGTGCGCCATATATCTTATCGATACCGTCGTTCCAAACCGGCTGGTAAAGTGGCGCTATAACATTAAACAGAGAAGAAAAACCTGGTACAAAAATGGCAGCCGGATGTATAACCACTTGCAGAGTTTCTTCCTATTATCCTTCTTCCGTCGCCGATTATCCGGCGGTTAATCGGAGCTTCAACTTAAAGTTTCAGCAAAACGAAAAAAACGGAACACATGGACGATACAGAGCCAGCCTCATCATGAATCCAGAGTCATTCGAAGTCGGTAGGCTAATCGGAAGCTATGGTTTCATGAACGTCACTAGGTAAGTGCGGCTTTACAATTCACAAACTCTACACTATCAGATCGAATTGAGCTGTAGGTTTAACAATTTTAAAAATTTATTTGTGCAGTTATTCAGATAATCAATCTCGATCTGACATTGATAGTTCATCACAGTTACAAGACGTTGGAGGATTGAAGTTTCAGGATGTTAGAGAAGGCAATGTGCAAATCAGGTCCGTTTGGAACTAAATTGATCTTTTGGTCATCCAATTTTAGGGATTTAAGATTTTAGCTGTTAATAATTCTTCCTAATTTGCTTTCCTTTTGATTTTTCTTCTTCCTATTAATATTTGCGATTACAGCTTTTCTGCAGACTTTATGAAGGACGAGTAGCTCAAGGTCCTCGTAGGGGCACTCCAATCATCTTCAAGGTAAGATTAATGTCCATAATATTATGATTTAATAACAGTTTGAGATGCATTTAATTTTGATGAACAATCATCTGTAATCATACAGGTTTATCCAGGGAAACAATTAGGTGGTCTCGAGGCTGATATGATGGCATCAAATGAGCTGAAATCTCATGCTTTCCTTCAAGTACATTTAAAACATTATATTTCACCAATTGAATTGCTTTTACTATACATGATATAGTGATTCAGAGTGATAAGATCTTGTTTGCATCTCTTTAACTATGAAGATTTCTGCAGAGTTGTTCGCAATCTATCTGCCAAAACATCCAAATTCTATTAGGAGGTTTTGAAACTAAAACAGGAGAGCAGGTAGTTAACATCCAAGATACATAAAATCTTATTTGTCTATTTTCAATTGTCTATTAGAGTTTTCTTGTTATGAAGATTTTGAGTTTATGACTACTATATATATGATCTAAATAACAAACAGTGGCTTGCATTTCGCAATGATGGCAAATACACTGCAGCAGACTACGCTAAAGCTTCAAGTGAGAAACTTTCAAGAAATCGTGCTCTTGGAGAGCAAAAATTCTGGAATCCATTTGAAGAAGAATCAAATAATAAACGAAAAAGATCATTTATTATTAAACTTCTTCAAGGTGTTTTAAGCGGTTTGGCATATATGCATGACAATGAAAGATTACATCAGAGCCTTGGCCCATCTTCAGTTGTTCTCAAGTATGTCACTGTTTATTTCTTTTTCTTTTATTTTTTCTTATTAAAAATGTAAATAAAACCAATGTGTCGGTGTTGCAGTACAATGGTAGATAAAGAGGCTGCTTATCTTGTTCCAAGGCTCCGTGATCTTGCATTCTCAGTTGATATACGGTACGCTTGTGATGATTTATAAAATAATATTTTCCATGTTTTAGTTTATTGTGGTAATCAATGAGTTGGAACTTAAAGGGTTTGTTTGGATTTGTATTAATTAATCAGTTTTTAATGTTTGGATAAACAGATTCTGCTTTTGGATATCTAGGCTTGGTTTTGGATAATCAGTTTCATACCTGTTGTAACAAAAATGATTATTCTAGAATAAATTAATTTTACCTCCATTTTACAATTCGTATGCTTTTTCCCAAAAAAATGTCTATGTTGGTAATCTTCAATATTAATCTTCAATAGTAATCTTACTCATCTTTCATACATCCAGAATCATGATGATCATATATCAGTATGCTCTCTCAGAAATAGCGTTTATTAAAACTTAATAATTTCCCGTTCTAGATTTTCAAGCTTAGAGGAAAATTCATACGGATTATCTGAAGGTCTTTGGAGACGCGCGAGATCATCGGGGGCATTTACAACTATGGAAAAACGAGCATTTGGAATAGCCGATGATATGTAACATTTTTACCTTAATCTTCAACAATAATTCAAGATTAAATTTTTGTTATTGTGTACTCATACTCTCATTATAATTTTTATAGTTATGGAGCTGGTCTTCTTTTTGCATACTTGGCTTTCATTCCATTTTGTGAAGCAGGAATTGTGGATACCCTTTCCTTGCAAGCAAGTTTCCTATAAAAAAAAATATAATTAAAAAATAAATAAAATTGGTTCACGTAAGAATGGACATTTTGGTTGATGCAAGAGTGCATGTAGAAAAAGGATAACTATTTTAATCGTATTTTTCTTCTTTTTTATATATTGGTATAAGTTGGGTTTTGAACTTGCAGAGGCTGCTAGAGAGCACATTTAAACTTGATCTTGCAGCTACTAGAGAGTAAGAACTCTAATAACTTTTTAATAATATATTGTAGCCACAAATTAATCACATTCAGTTTTGATTAGGTATTGTCTAGCTGATGATCGGTTTTTAGAGGCTGTTAAGTTTTTAGATTTGGGTGATGGTGCTGGCTGGGAGTTATTGCAGGTTTAGTTCAGTTACTATTAATCTACCTTTTTTTGGTTGTGTTTATTGTTACATCAGGATTTTGTTAGTATTATTATATTTATCTTATTTTGATTAAATGCAGGTGATGTTAAATCCTGACTTCAGGAATAGACCAATTGCTGAAGCTGTATTAAAACACAGGTTCTTCACTATTCAGTAATGGGAATTGTTGGATACTAACTTATATGGCGAAAAACTAATCATATGTACGTTATTTCATTGTTGAGTATAACCGACAAGACATCATACTTCATTGTTTTCAAAACCTTTTTTTGCTTCTCAATGAAGAAACATGAAATGATTTTAAGTTTGAATTTATAAGCTTCTCAATGACTTGTACCATAGCTTGCCTAGCAATCTTTCACTATTCATATTGTATTTTTTATATGTATATATATATATATTTGAAAACAAATAAAAGCATACGTCAAATTAATACTACTAGCGCAGATGAATCATACTTAGATCTCATGTAGTCATGTTGATACTTGCCGCATTTTACGAATCCAAGACAAATTTGACTTCATATTAATCTACTCTGATCTTTTATGTGAAACTCAATCACCCAACAATGGTAATTAATAATGGTTGATTAATCAAGACAGCTTCTTTTTTTTTTTTAGAAAAATCAACTTCTATAGAAAACCTTAACCCGAAAACCGGGCAAGGAACCAGTTAATACAAACAAAAAGGAAATTACATAATAACAAATTTACACAATCGGCCCAACTGAGAATCTTAATCTTACATCTATGATTGAGCCACAAATAACCCAACGATCGAATCTCCACAAAGACGTCCCCCTCCTTAACTTGCCAACCTGAAAGCCTGATGTTGTTCCTAGCCTTCCACAGACACCAACGCATAATAATAATGATGCCATGAATGACCGTTTTCTCCACCACCATTTTTTGACAATGAGATGTCATATTCAACATATCATTGATAGAAAAGGCAAAAAAGTTTGAATCCGGCACCATACTAAATTTTAACCTGATAGTCATGGAAAAACTCCACGTCGTAAAAAGAATATTCGTATACTCCTCGACTTCATTGCATAGTGAACGCATGTTATCAATGGTAATACCTCTCTTGGAAAGCACCTTGACTGTGGGAATCTGATTCAACTCCACTCTCCAAGCAAACACGTTACATTTTATTGGGACCCATGTGCACCACAGTCCATAACATATCTATCATTGTAATCTTCATTCCCCCGAATAAGCTTTCTCACCGCTGCCACACTGAAAGAATTCGAGTTACTATCAATCCAATTTCAACCATCAGTCCTATCTGACAATGCAACCGACTGCAACTTGGCATCCAAAAGACCTTGTTCCCGAATCTCATCTTCCGTAGCAGGGCCATTCCACCATAGCCAGGAATCAATCATCTCATTCTTTTTAGATGTTCTCACGCGAATTCTCTAAAAAGATCCCAATTTCATCCTTCAAGGACTGCATGAGCTAGTGGTGTAAAAATCAAGCTTTATCACGAAGCCGCCAGTTCAGTTTTAGACAGCCAAAGTGTTTAAGCCAGTTCGGTTTGTGTCAACAAAAATCTAGTTTCTTTGGAACCATATTTGGGAGAAGTGTTGACACCAGGTTTAAATCTGTTCCATTTATTTGTTGACCAGATTCAAACCGGTTGTAAAACCATTGGATTATAAGTGGTTCAGATCAAAATGGAGCAAGTTTCACACACACAAGTAATAAATTCTGGTCGAGTTGTTAACTTTGGTTTTTGAACAAGTTTTTCTATAATGCTTACACATTGTTAAAATATTGAATACTCTCATATTTAGTGAAAAAACTTTAAACTATAAAACTAACTGAAATTTCAAAGATGAGCTATGTAAATAATCCTCAAACATGAAATAGATTCTAAGGTATTACAAAATCAAATAAGTATGTGACAAACCAAAAAAAAAAAACTATTTCGGGTGTTGGTAAAAAACATAATTTCCATTACAGAACTCAACTTTAACCCAAAATGAAATAACAACTCCTTAAAAGATGCGAACTGGCTTCCCCATTGTTGTCTTCAGGTACAAGCACCGCACCTGAACATATCAACATTCAAATAAGAAATTTAGACCTACTTTTTATTAATAAAGATTAATATTGCATTCAAATAAACAACTTACGTTTTGCCAATTCTTCTTGAGCAAAGAAACCAGAAAATTGACACTCATCTGAACATTTTGGAAAATTTGTTTTTCCTCCATACTGCAGTTTCCAACAGCAACTCCCATGCAAAGCACCTTCTTTAGTTGAAACTTCACCGTTGCTTTTGTCTCATTAACTTTCGCCTCAAGTGATTCCTGATGACTAACAAGAGTTGGAAACTTTCCTGCATTTTTTGCAAAAAAAAAATCAAAATACAAAAGTTTATAAATGTGAAATTTGCAGTTTTTCTCGATTTTAAAAACCAAATTGCAATTTATCACCAACTGCGGCCTTGAATGCTGATTTCATATGACATCAAACTTGTAGAAACTTGTATGCATTTAGATAACTTTATTTAAATTTGTTTTTTAATAAGTAATTACTTTTCAATGTAAAAATAAAAACTAAAGATGCGCATACCAGCTTTGTTAAGACCAGGGCCCAACAAACGAGGAATCTGCTTGATGACAGATTCAGAAGCCAAAAAAGCTTGATGTTTTTTAGCAAGTTTCTTCACCAACTTCTTGTTCTTGTTCAGCTTCTTCAAACTCTCAACATCCATATACTCAAGACCTATTTTCTGAGCCTGTATTTAAATTTAAATATTAATTTACACTCTTTATTGAAGAAAGTTGACCTAACTCTGTCACATGACAATGTTAATCATGTTCAGATTTTCCAAATAGAAGCCGAATTATACACATTGTTAGTAAATAGATAGAACTTATACAAGTAAAAATATAACATAAAACTAGAGCCATAATTGTAAACCTTATAATTAAAAAAAAATGATTAATCACCTCTTCAACATGTTGAGCATCTCCAAGCATGCAAACTTTCAACTTGGGGCGAGGAATATGAGGCAATTTCACGGTACCACTGAAACGTTTGTCTTTTTGTGGGTCGTAATTCTTCAAACCAATTTGGAGTTCAATGGTTTCAACAAAATTACGTTTCTTTTCTTTCGCATCAGTAGTGATCTGAGTAATTGCCTCTCTTAAGGCTTCACTTTGAAGCTTACTGCAGAATAAAAAATAAATAAAGTAAACTTGGTGATCTAACTAGCAATGTTTAAAACAGAATTTTTACAGCAACGAACATTAAGCAACAAAACAACTAAATATAAAAAAAATTGAGTAAAATCATGTTTTTGCTTCATTGAAAAAATGTACACATTGTAAATAACTATTTAAAGAATATAATTTGTAAGAAAGGGATGAACACTACATTAAAATTTGTATAGCTTTGAATAAGCCTCATCACAGTTGCCAATCATATACCTTTAAAAATTTAAGTAAAACTTTAAGCAAATGGAAAAACTCTAAGTGTCTGTTTGAAAGCATGTCAACTAAATCAAACAAAGTATCATCCAGCAAAGTACGAGTTACATCTATTTGATGTATTATTCCAATAATAAATTTACAAAAGGCGTTTATATTCCTAAAAACTGTAAGCTGTAGCTGATATTGAATAAATTAGTCAAATTTATATAAAATGACAGCATATAATCTATAACAGATTAAAACGTATCTAGATGAGCTTGACAAAGAACAATTTACTTAAGCATCATTTACAAAGGGAAAAATTGCTTATGACTATATAAAGATCATACCTCATTTTCAGAAACTCCTCTTCTCCTAATCTTCACTTCTGCAAAGAATCAAGCACAAAAACAACACAAATTTAACAACAAAGTAGCCAACGCATCAACAGACAATCGCAAAAAGATGTAAATTCATATGATCGATTAAAACAAGCTTGTCAATTAATGTACATATATACGCAGCAAAGAGATCAATCAAGTGAATTTTGATTGAGATTAAAAGAACGAAAAGATTGAGCTACAGCGAAATGATCAGATCGTACCTCCGGTAAGAACCCTGAGTCTAGGGTTTCAAAGTGCCGACAGAGTCACCACAAACAGCTTATCGTAATATATGAGGTTGTTGAAACTTGAAACCCTAAATGATGAAATAGATGAATGGGCCTCATATTATTGAGCCTTAAAGTAGCCCATTATCGTTTTTCATTTACTAAATAAGTTATTATGAAAAACGAGGCCCAAAGGCCCTAAACGACTTGAGATAAAAAATAATAATAATAAAACGTTTTAATATAATAACAGAATATACAGGGTAGCAATTAAAGAATGAACCTGTTGTAGCAGACCTTTAAAGTTTTTATATAAATAAAACTATACTAATAGAAGAGTCTAACATATATATTTAAGAAGCAAATAGTAAAGCAAAAGATATATAATAACCAGATTATAATCGAATTAACTGTATAAAAAAGTTTTATGATTCGATTTTGATTATATCTTATATGTTACATATATTTTACTTTTTTTTTATAGAGTAGGTGTCAGAAAATATTTATTAATCTTATTCTATGGATGAGTTTGAATTGACTCAATCCTAAAGCTGGTGGTTAACCGAACCACACCTAAATGCCTAATTAGCTTAAATGTTTGTAACCAAACTCACGAGTTGGGAAATCTAAAACAAAACAAAAAAATCGGTTATACGTTATGTTATGGTTCTAAACTGAAATGAACCCACTCATGTTCACAATTAAACTTTGACGTCCCTAAGTCTACTCGCCAAACGAATTATAGGTTCGAATTCTACAAGGTAAAGGTTGTGATAATTTTATTATATAAATTTTAGGTGGTAGTTATTCAAAAGAAAAAAAAGAATTTAACCTTGTTATAGAAAACCTTTATGGCAATTAATGTTATACATTAAGAATATGATATTATTCCACTAAAATAGAAAAACACTTGGTTGATATTAAAAAAAAAAAAAAAAAAAAAAAAAAAAAAAAAAAAAAAAAAAAAAAAAAAAAAAAAAAAAAAAAAAAAAAAA
>WOUH02000009.1:7864683-7882852 GCA_009936405.2 Stevia rebaudiana
TTACGCTTCAACATTTTTTAAAAAAAATCACACCATTAAATAGAAATTTTCATTATCTTTAATTTGAGCATAGTTTTGATATAAAATTTTTTTTATGTTTTTCACGTGGTCTCTGATACCGCTCTGTAACAGCCTCGCTCTCGTAATCACCAATATTGTCCGCTTTGCCTAAGCAGGGAGCTCACAAATTTGTTTTTGGTTGCCCGGTGAAAACTTCCCAGTATGTCACTCATCCTGGTATTACTCCCTTCTAAGCACGCTTAACTGTGGAGTTTTTAAGGCTCCACAGCCAACTAAGTCCAAAACACGTTGGTGATTTAAGAGGCAATACATTACTTATGAATCTCTCCTGTCCACGGCCGTTGTGGGAGGTTTCCATAGGTGTTGCAATCACCCTCTCCCAACGTATCCATGATGTGGGAGGTTACAAATGATGGGTCACACACCCTCTCTCTACAGTCATGATGGGAGAGAAAATAAAATCTGAGAAAGATGGTGCCAATCCGCCATTTCCTTCTTTAAACCCTCGTCCCCATGATCTCAATGATCAACATTGGTCATTTTCGTCTAATGATTATGATGATTCAAGACACCGTCTCTGTTAGGTATCATATTCTTCTGCTGATGAAACCCCTGATTGTGATCATTCGACTAATCAATTATTTGGTTGTGGTTAAAAACAAAAACTTGAGGTGACCAAAGGAGATTACATCGTTGGTGGAGAGTTATGTGTCTGGCTTCTTCTTTTTGTTATAGCCCATACTCTGGCAAGATGGCATTCAAGCCGTTCATCTAAACTCTTGAGACCGATTCATCCCAAGTAACTTTGTGATTTCACCATCGACAGTTAATATTGCTTCTATTAGATGACTATTTTCAATGACGAAAACGATGAAGATGAGATGATGATGTTGTGGTGGTTCTGGTCACTGGTGTTCCTCTACCGTTAACGGTCCACGGTGGTAGGTGGCCAGCGGTTCACGATGGTGGTCCACCTTCGGTTTGCCTCTTTTCTATAAACCAAAATCGTCGCATCCACCACCATCTACACCACCACCTTCACCTATTGTTGTTACTGTCGAGAAGGGGAGGGGGGAGAATCTCGTCGGAGATTGGCTGGAATCAGCTTCGGGAGGGGGGAGAATGGCGGATTTGGCACCACCTTAATACATGCTTTAATTAAATTATTGTTGGAGTAAATTAAAAATACGACCCCTAAAAGTTTTAACGACACCAAAATATCCTCATCTGCATCGCACATGATTTGTTTAACATAAAAATTTAACGAACATTAGTGAAAAAGATGAACGTGGAATCTTTTAAAACATAAATAGTTTTTTTTATCACTTTTAAAAGAAAAGAACAACCACTAAAAAGGGTATAAACATAAAGGTCACAAATGTAATTTACTCGTTTATTTTTCAATATAAAACTATGATAAAAATAATTAAGTCACATAAGTTATGTTATATATATATATGAAAAGTAGAATTATAAATACATATTTAAACTAATAATAAAAATATATAATTAAATAACTAAGTTCTAATGAGTAGATATTGAGTCTTAAAAAACTCAGGCTTGACTCGACTCGTATTATTTACATCTCTAGTTATATTCATGTGCTCATTATTATTTTTTGTTTTTAGTTTATCTTTCAATAGTATGTTTGCATTTGATTGAGTCACACTTTTCCAATAAATGCCAGTCAAATATCGGTAACAACTACTTGCCTACCCAAATACCATTGTTTTTGTTAAATGCAATATGAAGAAAATATCTTGTGAAGGGGTTTGAAATTTCCATTGAGAGATAAAATTGTGCAACACTGAACCTATAATCAATGTGCAATGTCAATAATCCAATTCTGTGCATGGAAGGGCCCCAAAAACGGTGTCCATAGCTTTTTTCATACATTGCATATATATATATATTTGAACAGCTAAGTAGTAAGTACATTGCATATATAACGAGTCATATTCAACATTAGAAAGAACTCGTAGCAAATTAAATATTTTAGATGACATATCATTAGTTTCAATTTCTCGTGGTATCTAGTAATTCAGACGGAGGTGGTACAACCGTACATGATCTCACAGAGTGCGTTTAAAACTAAATATCATTGTGGATGTGCATTTGTTGTTATTAACAATTCTAGTAATGTAGACATGCAAAATTAATCGGTTAGATTGTTTGTCAAATTAAAAAAAAAAATCTCGCCTGTAACCTTAATTCACATTGGTTTTTTTTTTTTTTTTGCAATTGTTACTCCATGTTAGTGTTTTGAAGCCATGCCATCAAATATTAAAAAAGGACATGTCGTATTAGTTACATGTTATTTAAATACATATAGGATTCAAACTTTAAAATAAAGTTGAGTGACTTGATTAACACAAAAAAATATATAAAAAATATATGAATGACATAAAAAAAGTTTTAAAAGTTAATTACGTACTATTTTACAAAGTTATCCCTAAATTAAAAGACTATCTAAATTACCAGTTTTCAAACCCGACTTTGTGTGTTTGTGATGCATCCTTCAAGTCGGCGTTGATCACACCTATGTTTATTGGCAATAACCAGGCTTGATAAACCTGTTTTCTTCCTTTCTGCTTTCTGGTCCCATTATACCATATATGTACCCTATCTCATTTTTTGAAATTCACTACCACAAAGTTGGGGCCGGTAACTCTGATTAAACTAAAAACATGCTTGAGAGCGTTTTTCAGTAATGACAAACTCATTCACTCACTAATCGAGTCATAAAGTTACTACCCACTAATCGAGTTCTAAGGCTCCACATTTGTAATTCTTAACGGGACTAAAACTTACACGCGTACGTACCATTTAAAAACAATACATGTCCACTGTTACATTGGTAGCATTATACTATTGTCCCCACTCTTTGACACCAGTCTTCCAATACATTCAATAATTTCACATTTATGTATATTAAGTACTTACGGTTAATTTGCTTTTCAATAATTTAATTTAGACTACTAGCTAGCCGCCTTGCCCGAGCTGTCATCTACGATATCATGCGACAGTGAAGTCTCATGTATCAAATTACTCTAAAAGTGATTTTTCACGGACGTTACTATATCGGTATAATAATTAAGACCACATTTTCATGTTTTTTTTGTTATAGGTTCTGAGTTATATATGCTTTTTTTTATATTTTCTATTGCATGCAATATCAATATATACTTGAATATGATAACCAAATCATATATGACAATTTTTAGTTTACGTTAAATAAAATGATTTATTTTATTTCACATGACATTCTTAATACGTTGAGACAACTAGTTTTTTATAAGTCGACGCGAAAAGTAGCGGTGAATGTGAATTGAAACACAGAAATATCTGTAATCATCTACCAAACAAGCCTGACAAACATTTATTGGGCTTGCTCTATCATTACTCACCAGTTGTCAACTGCATAATACCTTCTAATCACGCGTTAATGCAGCTACTTTCCATCTTAATATATATCTCTAAAATCCTATCTTCTTCTTCACCAAATTTCCTGCAACTCTCTCTCATTCTCTCGATCTCCATCAAAGTGTTTGTGTAATTGTGTTCTTGCCATACTTGCAACCAATGGAATTAGATAGCATTCTTGATTTTCTTGATAGCAAGACCATTTTAATCACTGGTGCCACTGGTTTTCTTGCTAAAAGTATATATATATATTTCCTCTCTCTCTTTATATGTGATGTAGTAAATCAAATTGATGAATTTCATGGCATGCTACTAATGTTTTTGTGTATGTATTTGCAGTATTTGTGGAGAAGATACTTAGAGTTCAACCGAATGTGAAAAGATTGTATCTTCTTGTGAGGGCTACTGATGCCAAATCCGCATTGCAACGTTTCAATAAGGAGGTATGTATCGTTTTTAAGTATGCATTTGTTTCCATACGTACGTATGAAGATATGTATAATCATAGGTACACTAAAGTAGTTTTTTTTTTTTTTTTTTTTTTTTTTTTTTATACATTAAACTAAAACTTCACATTTTACAATATAGTTTTTTAACTTCAATTTTTAGTCGAAAAACTTCAACATTGTTTGTTTTACACTGTTCTTGCACTAATATATATATATATATGAAGTCTATGTACGTCATCATTTCTAGATCTCGAATGCTAATCATTTAAATCCCATAAACAAATTTGCATTCGTCCTTCAATTCTTCAAAAACGTTTATTTTTTCGCTAACGCTACCTGATTATTTTTCAAACACCTTTTTTAAGATAGTATCAATAACGATTGATTTTTCAATTACACACCATTTCTCCAAAAAATTCATCAATAATAAATGAAGTGTAACAACTGATACCAACTTTTAATACCTAAACATGTGCATTTAGGATCCCTTGAATGAGTCAAAGACTTTAGCAAAACACATATTTAAAGATATATGGTAATATACTTTGTATTCATTCGCATCTTTTAAATTTTGTTTCTTGTACATTTATAGGCGGTGGAAAAGGATTTGTTCAAAGTCTTGAAAGAGAAGTATGGTACAAATCTGCGGTCTTTCTTGTCGGAAAAGATTACTCCGGTCGCCGGCGACATTACCTATGAAAATTTGGGAGTAAAAGACTCTAGTTTGATCCAAGAGATGTGGGAAAATATTGATGTAGTTGTCAATGTAGCTGCCACAACCAACTTTGATGAGAGGTACAACTGACTTAATTTCTAATTATTTAAATTTCTATGAGATCTCAGGCCAAATAAAAAATTACTTATATTTATTTAATAATATTTTGTTTTTCGAATTCGATGGCCCCTTAATTCTAGTCACATTTTAAAAACCATTTGATGTATTGCAGATATGACATTGCATTAGCTTTGAATACGTTTGGAGCTCAAAATGTTTTAAATTTTGCTGCCAAATGCGCAAAGATAAAGTTACTTCTCCACGTATCCACCGGTTAGTATATATGCAACAATCGTTACTTAGGTTAATTTACTTGAATAATCTTATAACGTATATTTTATAATAGCTTAAAATTCGTGTATTATACAGGGTTACATAATCATAACTTAAATCTTTTAACATTTAATCATTACATCTATATATTAAGTTACTATATTGTAAACACTTAAAAAAATAAATGTTTGACACTTTTATAACTACAAATTCTGGTTTGGAGGTTTTAAAATTTAGAATAGAGTAAATTGCGGTTTTCGTTTATGAGATTTGCAAAGCTTAACAGTTTCAGTCAACCCTTAACATTTTTTGTCCCAAACGTTTCAAGTCTTAACAGTTTTTGTCATTAAACACTTAACAGAAAATTGTTCAGGCTTGAAACATTAGGAACAGAAACTATTAAAACTTGAAACGTTAGGGACGAAAATATTTAAAACTTGAAACGTTATGGATAAAAATCTGTAAGACTTTAAATGTTAGGAACAAAAATCGTGAAGACTTAAAATGTTAGGGACAATTTGTTAATGGTGGACTAAACTGTTAAGTACTGCAAACTTTAGAAATAAAAAGTGTAGTTTACTATTTTAAATATGTAATCTAAATACTAAATTAGATAATAACACATTTTAATATTTTTGGAAATTTAAATTTAATTTATAATTTAAGAGAAAAAAAATAAAAAAAATGTGGTGCAATCAATTTTGTCGTGTGTCATTATTTTAAAACATTTATTGGAGCTAAATTATATTATATTATTTCACATGGTCAGTGTATTATATAATACTAATTAAGAACCCCTCTTTTTGAAGAAACCAAAAGTATTGATTAATTTATAACATTTTTAAGAAATAACATGATATTTCAAATCCTACAAAAGTAAAATATAGTTTTTTCTACTTTAAGCCACAATAGAAAGTTAGAAACACAAAACGTTTATTACATAAAACATGTAAAATATTTTAGCTTTACATGCATTATTCCTAAGGCCTAAGGGTGGATCTAAATTGAAAAAAATAGAATAGAAATTTGATTATGCAATTAAGAAAACTAATTAAAAACCAAATCAACCTAAAGCTTCTTCTTTTTCTCCTTACATTTTTTGGTTGCGAGTTGTGCAATTTGAACTTTGAAGTAAAAAAAATCTGGGTTTAACATAAAGACAATTTGTTCAAGAGTTAGCAAACCGTTTTTTAGTTCGTAAAACAAATTCATTTATGTTTTATGGATGATGTAAACGCAAAAACGTACAAAAGCTTATTCCTTTTAAGTTGGATTCCTTAATATATACTTTCGTTGTCCGTCAATGTCTCTTCACTTTAAAATCAATTTTAAATCACAATTTTGACATAACTATGTTTGTATAGCTTATGTATCTGGTGAGAAACCCGGGGTCATGCTAGAAACGCCATATCGTTTGGGAGAGGCACTTAACGATGCGTGTGGCTTGGACATCAACAGAGAGAAGAATATTATCGAAGAAAGATTAAAACAACTTAGCTTTGACGATACGGCTACTGATAAATCAATTACACTAGCAATGAAAGATTTGGGTATTGAAAGGTAAAACTGGTTTTGCTTTCATCTTTAAGTCTTTTCTTACTTATTAATTTGCACTTACTATATTTACTAATTCTCATTTATCCTCTAAAATTTCAAAATTTAAATTTATGAAATTCATGGGTTAGGTTAGTTTAAAACTTTAAATAAGTTCAGATGGTTCACACTTAATCCGTGTGCATTTTTAGTTAAACAAATTGATTTTCATCGGAGAGGGTTGAAGGGTTAAATCCTTACAGATTTTTTCATAATGCTCTAATAAATAATAAATTTACTTTCATTTGTTATTTACAGGGCAAACAAATTCGGTTGGCCAAATACCTATGTTTTTACGAAGGCATTAGGAGAAATGATTCTCGGAAACTTGAAAGGAAATATGCCATTAGTCATTCTTCGACCAACAATAATCACAAGCACTTACAAAGAACCCTTTTCTGGTTGGATTGAAGGCATAAGGTAATTAAATCTTCATGCTACTTCTTAAAAGATTATCAAAATCACTTTTTAATATTATAAAATCATTTGTAATATGCTTTTTTATTTGAAATTTACAGAACAATCGATAGCTTAGCAGTTGGTTATGGAAAGGGTCGATTATCATGTTTCCTTGGCGATCCCGAATCCATAATTGACGTGGTGGGTTCTTCAATCATCTTCTTATCACTAACATGAATCGTGAATTTTTTTTTTTTTTTCTTAATCTTTATGTACTTAAAGCGTTCGTCTATGATCCATCGTTAAGCATCAACCGATCATCGACGGATATTAAAAATATATATTATTATACCTATTGGAATTTAACCTCTTGTACCCTATCTCAAGTAAGTTTATTGTATCTTGATTTGATAGTTGCTAACTAGTGTAAAATTGAAATGACAGATACCGGCAGATATGGTGGTGAATGCTATGATCGCGACAATGGCAGCTCACGCAAACCAACCTTGTGAAATAATATATCATGTTGGATCTTCAGTATCAAACCCTTTAAAGTACAAATCAATTCAAGAAAGTGGGTATAACTATTTCTCAAAGCATCCATGGATTAACAAAGATGGCAAGCCAGTTATAGTTAGCGAGGTTAAGGTGTTGAATTCGATGGCTAGTTTTCAAAGATACTTCTCCCTTCGTTATCAACTTCCATTGCAGGTTAGTCCTAATTCTCATATACAACTACATAACCGGAGTAAGTACGTCGGTGTTGCTAGTTAGAGATTCAACAGTTTAACAATTTGATTTATAAGATTAGAAAAATCAATCCAAACCGTAAAACTGTCAAACCAATATAACCAATTGGTCTAAAACCATCCTGACAATTTGCGTGCTTTGGTTTGTTCGTTACCTAAACCACATTTAGTGAGGCCTATAATTTTCGTTAAAGGTGGTCGAAGTAATACATAAACATTCTATTGTTCATATCGTATATTGAATGTTTATCCACCGTTGTTTTTAGGGCTTGCAAGTTGTGAATTCAACCTTATGTCATGCTTTTAATGGAACATATACGAATCTTAAAAGAAAGACTAATTTTGTGCTACGGGTGGTGGAGTTATACAAACCCTATTTATTCTCAAAAAGCTGGTAAGTTCTTTATATGATCAACTTAAATTTTTAAAAAATTTATTTTCAACATTGTTTAATATATATTAATGTGTTTGTGTGATTTTCTTCAACAGCTACGACGATTTGAATACTGAAAAACTTCGTCAGCTAGTTAAAGAAAACAAAGTTGAAGCCAATATGTTCTACTTTGATCCAAGGGAAATCAAATGGGATGTTTATTTTGAGAATATACACCTTCCTGGTGCTGTTAAACATGTATTTAAATGAACCTAAAGCTCTCAATATCGAGTTATGTTGTATTTCTTGTTATTTTTCTTATATGCCTCACAAATTATGTTTAGCGTTAATGTAGTGAATTGTAATGTTAAGATACATGTTGTATGTACGTTCTCTCTAAGAGTTTAAGAGATATTTAACATATAAACGGGTTAACATACACAATATATGATGTATTTCTTGTTATTTTTCTTATTTGCCTCTCAAGTCACAAGTTATGTTTAGCTTTAATGTAGAGAACTGGCATTTTTACCCCGCGCTACGCGACGGGCTACTAATTTTACTGTATAAATAAAAAATGTAAAATGTAGTATATATATAAAAGTTAAAAATACCTTAAAGTTTAAAATGTTTAAAATTAATAATAACTAACGTTTATTCTTTATTGTATTACCAAAATAAATGTAAAGACACACCAACCCTTTATATAAACAAAACGAACCTTTACATTATGCTATTTAAAAGACAAACTGTTTAATATTATAGTAAACATAATTTGACTAAAATGGTTAAAACCATTCAGTGAAAAGAACATGACAGAAATCAAAGAAGTGCTCATATCTAAAAGTACACGTGGTCTAATAAAGGATTTTTACTGTTCATGTAACTTCAAAATGTTATTATATATAATTGTTATGTTATGATAGTATGATACATATTGTATGTAAGTTCTCTCTAAGCGTTTAAGAGATATAACATATAAACGGCTTATCTTACACAAGATGATATTGAATATTTATTTTACATCTATGTTGATAAAACTTTGTAAGGTAATATAGGAATAAAAATGGATTTAAAAAGAAATCTATATAGAACAAAACTTTGACGATCGAAATACATGTGTTATTAATGCTTTCAAGTTTCAATCCTGATTCCTGACAAACAAAGTATTTCGTGGCCTAGTTGTGAGTTGTGAGTGTGGGCCTTGTGGAGTTGTGGTTACTATATTTCTGATGGGCTTCAGTCTGAGCCGAATGGTTGCGTAGATCCGGCCCATACTACCAAGAACCAACCATTTTTTGTTGGCTAGCAGGACTAACGTATAGTTTGCAGCTTACTTCTTCTAGGGGTGTTTACGGTTCGGTTTGAAACCGTGAAATCATCCAAACCGGTCATGGTTTGGTTTTAAGGTTGTGTTTTTTCTTTAACTTTCGATTGGTCGGTTTTAGATTTTTCAAACCGTATCAAACGGCTTGGTTTACGGTTTATATCGAAAACCGGTCGTATAAAACCGGACCGGACCAAAAGATCTAGTATATATTTTACCTTTTAGATACTTTTATGTTACGTTATATTCTATACTCCATAGGTATATTATGCATTTAACCAATTAACTTACTCAAAATCTCATACTTTTGAAACTAGTTGACTTACTTGAAATGAAATATGAAACTTATGAATAGGAAAACTGAATGAGACTAACACGCTACTAATTAAAATTATAAACTTATGATTAGTGGGCTAAGTGATTAGAAGTTAGAATCATACGTTTGGACTCTTATATTTTTGTAAAACAATTTTTGGAAAACAATTATCTGGCAAGTTTGGTTTGACAATAAATGTATATAGACCATGGTTTGTTAAAATCAGAGTCAAATAGTATTAGATTCAAATACAGAATAAGTACAGTGGTAGAAATGAGTGGACAAGCATAAACTAGAAACAAAGCGTTCGAATTTGTTGATTACAAAAAAAAATGTTAAAATTCTAAACCAAACAAGTTGTATACGAGGCCATGGAGGGCAAACTGTGAAATCAAACTGGACCAAACCAATAGTAACTTTTCGGTTTGGTTCGATTTATATTTTAACGGTTCAGTTTTGGTTTTCAATAATCAAAACCGTTGCTAACGGTTTTGCTCACTGTTTCACCCAAAAACCATTAAAACTGGAGTGCGAACACCCCTAACTTCTTCATCTCCTCTGACCGGTGATTAGCATTATACAAATGAGCAAAACAACCGGTCTTGGAACCAAACGGGTTCCGGCCCGGTAAACAGTGGAACCGAGTCCGACCCGATTGTACTTGCTGAACCCTACCCGGTTCTTATTTGTATGTTCGGCCGGTCCCATGGCGGATTATTTCCTGCCCATCCAACAGGCGTTCAACAATGATTTATAAACCGGTTCATACGTGGCGTTTAAACATGATTTCGCCCTCCCCTCCCGGTCGATATAAGCCGATATATTTCTGTCAACCTTTAAAAAATCAAATCGGCAGCTATACCGGTAAAACTTGAAAATGCCGGTGAACCGGTGAACCGATATTGATTTCCATGTCATTGATGATAGTCAATTTCAACTTTAAAGCGGTCTTGAACTCAAAAATTCGACACTCCAATATCATGAACCTATTATATACACTTTTATAAAAAAACTGTTGGAAAATTAAGAACTTTTATTTTTATTTTTTAATCTATTTTGTTATTGTGGATTAATTTGTGGATTTTTTTAATATATAATCATGTACTTTTGGATTATTTTATACTTTAAATTGTGGTTTTAGGCAAATATATGGTTAACTAGTAAGCCTGATTGAACATTTGAACTATCTTATACAACCGGTGAACCCTTTATAGGTTTAATCCGGTTTGGTTTAAAAGCCGATTCTAAAACATTGGCTTCCAAACCAGTTCTTAACCTTAATAACAAATCTCTTGGAATCTAGCCTTTGGGAACGAGTATATATCCATTAGGAGCGTGTATATGACGTTTTTTCTTCCTTTTTAACCCCTTAAGTTAGTATAAATAGGTGTTTGGGTCACGTATTGATGCAATTGATATTTGGTTAACATGAGTGACATATCTCAAAATGATCATTGCAAATTTTGTGATAACTCCTTCAGCAAAAGAATCGCTTTCAAGTTTGAAAAATCACATTGGCACATCATTTTGCTTGTTACTGGAGACATATCCCTAGTCTCAGCAAACACAAAAGGCTACTGACGGTGGAATATTTCATTATGACTACGGTTTAAGATTGAGCGATGAAGTTCGTGATTCAAGAGGCTTTTTGGTTTAGCCACTTGGACAACCCTCAATTGACAACCATGAATCAAGAGATAGTACAACCTCGTTAGACTCATGTAACTTGTTTGACAATTTATGAATATGTAAGTGTTGAACCATTAAGAGATCTGAATCATTTAATGTTAAACTAGTAAGAGGTCTGAAACATTAAGAGCCAATATAATGTTTAGCCGTTTAAAGGCAAATGTCTGACCAATTCAGACTACATGTCTTAACCATTCAGACTCAGTATAATTCTTAATCATTCAAAGAAAAATATATCAATCAATCAGACATATGCTAGACATCTGCTTGCGAAACAAACAGTCAGAACCATTAAGTGTTGAACTAGAAAAAAGGTCTGAACCATTAGAAATCCTGTTAAGAGCTAAACAAACAACCCTTAAAACGTTATTAATTAAAATTTTGAAAAATACAAAAAAAAATCAGGGAAAAATGTTATATAAATGTAATCAACTTTCAGATTTGTTCAAATTAAGTTACTTATACTTTATTTTGTTCTATTAAGGCCACATAATCAACCACCATAATTTAAAAAAATAAATAAATAAATTTTTAAATGACATGATAACCTAATGTTGTATGTAAAAGGTATATAATTGGAACACTTATTCAAAATAAAATGACATAATTAAAACAAAAAATGTATGAGTGATATAATTAAAAAAAAATACTAAGTGACTTGACTAAAACAATATTAAAATTTGATTACATTTTTATAAAACAGTAAAAAAAAAATAATAATAATTGTATCACAAATAAGCGACTAACGTTATCTTCTCCCTCGATTTCATTTCCTTTTGTCCATAACAGAAAAGTATGGCTTCAGCCACTCTAAGCCGCGCTCTCACAAGCCTCGGCTGCCCCAAACCTCAGACTCGGAGAGGTTCGGATTCTCGTCGGAGTATCAGAACCGGAGCTCGGAGAAGTGAACTCCGGTGTGAGGCGGTCGGAGTCGCATCAGAAAACCGTCAGCAGCTCGTGACCACCGTTAAGAACGGTAATGATTCCCTCGAGATATGCAGAGTACTTAATGGAATGTGGCAGACGAGTGGCGGCTGGGGCAGAATCGATCGCGATGATGCCGTTGATGCTATGCTCAAGTACGCCGATGCTGGTCTCTCCACCTTCGACATGGCTGATCACTGTAAATCCATGAATTCCATCTCACTTTATATGAAACCCTACCTTAATCTAGTTTAAATACGTAATGAATTTAATTGCTATTCATTTTCGTTACCTATTGGATTTCCTTAATTGTAATTCGATTAGTAATCTGGAGTGAATTATCAATTTGAAATTCGATTCGTACTCCGTCGGAGTGAGTTATCAATTATCGTATGATATCAATGTAGAGAAAATTGATTTTACTGTAATTAGCCTCAAATGGCGAGTGTTTTGTGCGTAAACACGTGGCAGCATCTGGATCTATCATTCTCATCACCATAAAAAGCCAATTGTTTATCCAATTGATTAAATCTTTGCTAGTTTTAAACAGTGTATGCTTGTTCTTTCTCTTTCTCTCCATCTGTTCGATAAAATGACTGAGTTGTTAAATCACTCGTTTACACACTTTGTTTTCAATCCAATCAAACTGAATTCTATTAGAGGAATTGGAACTAGAAATTGTGTCTCAAAAACAATCCATTGTGTGTTAACAGAAGATAAGAAAGTTTCAGTGGTTAAGAATGGAAAAGATTCGTTAGAAATTTGTCGTGTGATTAACGGGATGTGGCAGACCAGTGGTGGTTGGGGGAAGATCGATAGGGATAATGCAGTTGATGCCATGATTAGCTATGCTGATGCTGGCTTAACCTCCTTTGATATGGCTGATATATGTAATTTTCAACAATACATATAGTTTATAAAACTTTATAGTTGTTTTTCATACTAATTTTATGGTATTCTACTTTCTCTTATAATTTCATCATATTATCTTGATCATCTGTTTTGATTTTGCAGATGGACCTGCAGAAGATCTGTATGGTATATTCATTAATCGTGTTCGCAGAGAACGTCCACCTGAGCTGTTAGAAAAAGTCAAGGGGTTAGTTACTTATTTATGCCAAATATTATTACTTAATTTCATTGTTTGCTAAACCGAAGATGCAAATTACATGCTTACTGCATTTTTAAAAAGTAGGTACAAATATGGTGGCAAGTTGCTGTTTGGATTTGTAATCTAAATGTGCATTCTTTCTCTGAAATGCAGTCTTACCAAGTGGGTCCCACCACCGGTTAAAATGACAAGCAGTTATGTTAAGCAAAACATTGATATTTCTAGAAAGAGAATGGATGTTGCTTCTTTGGACATGCTTCAATTTCATTGGTAGTGATTGCATTTTCTTTTATTTCTTGTGAAACAAATAACTACAAGTTCGTGTGATTTGCAGTTCATGTTATAGACAGTTTCTATTTTATATTTATTTATTTATTTTGCCTTGCTAAACAGGTGGGATTACTCGAATAGTGGTTATCTTGATGCCCTTAAACACCTTACAGATTTGAAAGAAGAAGGTTTGATCAGTATTTATTTACTTTCTTTCTGTTTTGAATAATTTTTTGAGAAGATCGATTTACTTAATCTTTTGGTTTGCAGGTAAGATTAAGACAGTAGCTTTGACTAACTTTGATACCGAGAGGTTACAGATTATATTGGAAAACGGTATTCCCATCGTTAGCAATCAGGTAATAATAAAAATATGATACAATTTCATATTATATCTTGTTAGAATATCCAGCTTAAAAGCTGTATAACTATGTATATTTTACTATTATCAGGTTCAACATTCACTTGTGGACATGCGACCTCAGCAAAGGATGGCAGAACTCTGCCAGCCCACCGGAGTCAAACTTATAACGTCTCTCTCTCTCTCTCTCACTCACTCTCACTCACTCACTCACACACACACACACGCGCGTGCACAGATACACACACGCGAGTGGACACACACACACATTCACATGTACCACATTTTCTTGCTTTCCTTTATGCCTAGAGCTGTATCAAATTAGTGGCATTATGCAAAATGATATCTTTTAACAACCGAATCATTATACTTCACAGAGTTATATAAATAGATGATCCTTGTGGTTTGCGTAAAGTATCAGATTTGGGTTTTATGCTTCCAATTTTGAGACGAGTTTGGGTATTAAGGCTAACTTCCGTTAACTTTTCCGTCAATCAAGATGAAAAGGCAGAAATACGCTTCAACTTTTTGAATAGTCAAAGTTAAAAGGGTGAAAAGTCAAAGGGTATTTTGGTCATTTCATTATGAATTAACAAAAAATAGTCTTAATACCTGAACTTGTTTCAAAACTGAAAGCATAAATGATAAAACCCAAAATTGTTTGTTTAAACCTTTGTAATTACCTCTAATTCATATTATAGCAGAGATTAATGTTGTGTTTGTGGTTCAGGTATGGAACCGTAATGGGGGGATTATTATCTGAAAAATTCTTAGATACCAACTTATCAATCCCTTTTGCTGGACCTCCACTCAACACTCCTTCTCTTCAAAAGTATAAAAGGGTATATTACACTCTGTCACAATAAAATAAATAAAAAAATCAAGAAATAACTTTCATAATATAAACTGATAATATCTTATGTGTCAGATGGTGGATGCATGGGGAGGATGGAGTCTCTTTCAAGTTCTACTTAAAACCCTTAATCAAGTAGCAACAAAACATGGAGTCTCGATTCCAACTGTCGCAGTGAAGTACATATTAGATCAGGTAAACCGACTCATCTCACTTTGTAAAATTTATATCTATAAAAACGTTATTACAAATATGGTTACAAATATTATATTTGTTTTGATCCGTTTCATAACCTTGTGTGGAATTGCAGCCGAGTGTGGCAGGGTCAATGGTGGGTGTTAGACTCGGGTTATCAGAACATATTAAAGACACTAGCGCGATATTCTCACTAACACTTGATGAGGAAGATGTAAAGAGTATTAAAGAAGTTATAAGCAAAGGAAAAGATCTGATGAGAGTGATTGGTGATTGTGGAGATGAGTACAGACGTGCATAAGAGACTCATGAAGCATGTATTTTTGCATAGGGGTATTATGGTCAGTATTGGGTTGTTTTAAGGTTACCATTAAGGTGTAAAGGAAGCAGTATACACATACAATACTTGTTATATTGTGATTTAAACTATGGTAGAACCGTGGATATAAGAAAAATAAGTATGTTCTTTTAATTGTTATTTAAGCCATGGTATTTACCCACTTTCATGAAATATATGTATATAGATAGTGTTTTGGTCAAAAATTAACTTAGATCAATTTTAGTTATTCCAAATTAGATTTAGAGAGGCAAAGTTTTGTATCGATTGCTTAACAGTTTATAATTGTTTCTGTGATTATATTTCAAAATATCCCCAAATATTCTCAGAGATAACTCGAAATACGAAGTAAATTAAAGAAATGGACACAAGGATTTTTAGCGAGGAAAGCCCTTAATCCTAACAGATTGCCGGCATAAAACCTCGGATAAGTGGCCAAAAAACCACTTATCTAGTCAATATTATTAATCAAACACACAAGTACAAAAGTAAAGCAAACCGATGGTAAACTAAGTGACTGTGCGAAGGATAAGCTAAGAATAGTGCTTGAATGCTTGATATTCGAACAAGTAGTGGCTGCAAAAGAGAGTTAGTATGCTATGATCGCAAGAGTGTTTGAAGTATTCGAGTGAGTTGAAGTACTTCAATGTGTGTAAACCTAATACCACCGATTTCTTTATATAACAAGATTACAACGGTTACAATAGAATTAGTTCCTATTTCTAAGGAAGTCATGGTCCACGTTTCTATTGACCTCGTCCATCTTCAAAAGAGTCCCGATCGACTTTATCCGGTAGTGGAGGCTTTTGCTGACTCATCCACACGTCTTCATAGCTCAACACGTGGATAATTCGAGGATTATTCACAATAACAATATTCTAAGGCGAAGAATCAAGGTTCCTTTAAATATCCTGCATATAAGAAGTAAGATAACTCATGCGAATAATTCCCAGTCATGTGTTATTAAACATAAATAACAATTCAAATGAAGTATTAAATATATTTACACAAGTTATAATAACGATAAGGACAAATATCGGTAATCAGGATCCTTCAGTGAGCCATCGCATATCCTCAAGATAGCCACTGAATATCCAGGTATATCAGTGATAATATTCAACTGTTAAACAAAATCGACAATCAAAACGGTATACAAAAGACCGCATATAATAACGGTCTGCTCTATAGTCATCTGGTACTGGTGGCCTCACAACGAAAAATGATACATTATTTCTCATACTTTCTTTAAACATTAATAGCTTTATTATACGATATTATTTTTTTATAAAAATTTCACCATAAAAACAAGCGTTTTTTCCTCTTTAATTTGAGTAACATTGTGATATACTTTTTTTAAGCTTCAAAAAATATATTACAGTGATATAGTACAAAAGAATTTATTACAAAAAATCTAGTACAAAAAACTATATATACATGTACTGTATTTGGAAAACAACTAGATTTACTATTATCAAAAAATAAGATATACATGTAATGTATTCACAAAAAATCTAGATATACACATGTACTGTATTTTCAAAACAATAGATATACATGTATTGTATTTTCAAAACAACTAAATGTACATGTACTGTATTCTCAAAACAACTAGATATACATGTATTGTATTGTATATTTTTTCCTTTGCCGTCTTAAAAAGAAAGATTTATTTGTAGTAGATTAGTTTGAACTATATTCTTTTGTACTAGATTTTTTTTAAGTTTAAAAAAAGTATATAACTATGATATTCAAATTAAAGAGAAAAAAAACGTTCATTTTTATGTTGCAATTTTTATAGAAAAAATATCGTATGAAAAAGTTATGATTGTTTAAAATAAGATAAGAGAAAATTTAAAAAGTTAAAAAAGTGGATTTCCACTACTACCCTTTTTCTTCTTTCTCCATATTCATTTGAACTTTATTGAATCTTAACCACTGATTAAGTAAATGAAAAGTCAATATTTGTTCCTACTGTTTTTAGCAAAATAGTGTTTTTATCGGATTTAACCTCCTAGATTTTGATAGTGTATAATACAATTAAATTATGATAGTTAAAAAGGAACTGGGTACAAAAGTTGATGCATAACAAACAAATGTAACTGCACGAAGAAAAGATGCCCATTCCAACATGGCAACATGCTATAAAGGGCTAAAGGCAAAGTCAAAGCATTAAATTAACCCACATTCAATTTAAACAAATCAACCGACCTAACACGCTGAGAATAGGTGCGGCATAATCATATTTATGGATCAACAAATCTATGAAATATGATCAACAACTTTTCTTATTTTATACCAGATCCGGAGTACTAAATTTTCAACACAACGTACAGCCATACATGCGTGCACATAAGATTATATGCTACAACACCGACAACCTAAGTAGAAACTAATAAAGGTCAATTATACACAACCTAACACACATTTTATATAATACTTAAAAGGATCTACGAAAGTTATGCCGACATAAAAAGTTCATATTATCACATCCATGATGTTTAATATAATCAAGTTATTCATTAAAATGTTATAATTGTCGGGATCAAGTTATATTAAGAAGTGGAGATGACTAAATTTTTTTGTTAAAATGTACTTTAATACTAAGAAGAGGATATACATGTACTCAGTGGCGAACCCAGAAATTTTTTTCATGGGGGTCGAAATTTTTTTAAGGTCGTTTGAGTATAATTATATAGTAATTTTTTCAATTTTTGATCGGGCCGGTTAGGTC
>WOUH02000009.1:7882952-7902956 GCA_009936405.2 Stevia rebaudiana
GACCCGGCTGAAAAGCAGAATATATTGGTTTTTTTTTTTTTCAATACACTAATTGTAGAACCACTATTAATTTATAGTTATTCGCTAGTCAATACATATATCAACTTAACACATGTATATGGGAAAATATCACTTATTACAAACACAAGTATGGTCCGATTATATTTTGGTGGCTAACTTTTCCTCCATCCGGGGATCATAGAGATATTGCTCACGTTGAGGCACTTGACACCAAAAACCTTTCAAAACAAACATGAGTGGTCAAATCTTGGTCGTATATATATATAATCATCTCATGCCCCCATGTGTCAATATTCTCTCTCCTTCAGAAAACCCTTCGTTGTTGAACAAACACCTATATCGGTTCACTACCATAATTTAGCTTCTCTGTGACATTGGTTTGTTGGATTATTTTGGAAGTCTGAAAACAATTTGATATTTTGGCAGTTTTATAGAGCTACGTATCTCCTACTATATGTGTTCTAGTCATGTTCTAGCAACATATATCTTTGATGTTGCTTATCTCCTACCATCTTTCCCCTTCCCTCTCAACTCACACATGATCTATTTTTCTATCCATGTACGCATCCACGTGTTGAACATACCTCTTTGAAACCAAACATGGTGGGTTAGTAATGCGTGTCGTTTTCTTAAACGTTGACATAAGCATTATATGTAACTATTTCAATGACAATACACGTTTAGATGTAAGCAGTTCAATAACATGAACGACATCATATGTTTAACGCGATCATTGACATGACTCACCAAACACAATCAATATATAACAAGACACGATTAACATGATAAAGCTCTACTACTCAATATCATCTTTAGACCTATTATACGATTATGACTTTGTGCCTTTTTAGTAATTTTTCCGTCGGGTTTTGTGTGACTTCGTCATGTGGTTTTAACTTTTACCAACCGGTCACCGCGTCATCTCCTGGTCTCCCTCTCATTTGTTCCTTTATCTATGTTGTTTTGTTCTTATGTAAACCACCATCAATTTTCTTTAACCTAGAACTATCTTTCGGTAGAGAAAGAAACATATAGAGACTTGACTCGACGTTTGCTCGTTTTTAGTCATCTCCGATCTAACAAACAGCCACTAAACAATTATTTACCTCCTAAAATAATAGGTTAGACTATATCAAAAGTGTAAATGAAAAATACAAACATTGTATTTCTACTTTGATCCCGTCTAAGTATTATAATATTATAATTTGTGTGTGTTTAAAATTGATATTTGACTAAACTAGAATAGTAGAGAAGATAAATGAAAATTGAAAAAATAAATAGGGCAAGCAAAAAAAGGGCATATTTATACCTATTAAACCCTTCACTGCCTCCACTCTTTCTATAAACCCTAGACCCTAATTCTTCATCGCAGTTCTTCTTTGCGGCAGCAACTCTTCGAAACACTCCTGTTTCTCAAGTTCGTTAATTTCCCTTTCTGCACACACCTCTAATCTTTGTAGCTACTTCAGCTGTAATGATTTCTTATTAGCAACATTTATCATGCATAAATCATTAATTTACGTTTTTTTTTCAGGAGTAATCTGAAGAAATCGTCAAAATGTTAGTGCTATTTGAAACCCCAGCGGGTTTTGCTCTTTTCAAAGTGCTTGACGAAGGAAAGCTTTCCAAAGTCGATGTGAGTATTTGTATATATACATATGAATCGATGTGTATTTTTCTGTTTCTGATTGCGCGACTGTGTGTTTACAGGATTTGTGGAAAGAGTTTTCATCTGCCGATGCAGCCAGACAGGTGCTTATTTACTAACAGTTGATTCGTTTGCCGATTTTTAACTTTCTGTGTTTTGTTTGGTCTTATGATTTTTTAGCTTTAGTTTGGTCGTGATTTCATTGTTCGTTTTGTTGATGATAGAATATGCTGTTACGATGTTGTGTTTTAAACTGTTATTACTTGCTAGATTATTATAATGGATGTTTGTTATCAAATTTACAATCTAGACCAACTGAGACCAAATAAAGCTATGTTTTTTTTGAAACCATCAAACTATGATTTTTGAGAAGAAACTGCATAATAAGAATCTTTGATTATCTTTTTATTAATTTGTACCATGTTTACAGATGATTGTTAATTAATTTTAGTTATCATTTTTTTTTTGTTTTCTTTATAAACTCAATTTGAAAACAACAGGTTGTAAAGCTAAAAGCTTTTTCCAAATTTGAAAACACATCAGAAGCACTATCAGAAGCTACTTTGTTGGTTGATAGCAAACCAAGCAAAGGTTTGCGCAAGTTTTTGCGCGCTCATTGTGATGGTGAATCATTGGCTGTTGCAGACTCCAAACTTGGAAATGCTATCAAAGAAAAACTGGTAAGTTGTACTTATGTTTTAAACATACGTAAAGTTATTAAAACAATTGCGATTTTAACCATGAATCATCAATATTGCAGCAAATAGAGTGTGTTCACAACCAAACTGTCATGGAACTTATGAGGGGCGTAAGAAGTCAAGTAACTGAACTCATAACCGGTTTAGGTGCACAAGATTTAGCCCCGATGAGTTTGGGTTTATCTCATAGTTTGTCCAGATACAAGCTTAAATTTAGCCCCGACAAGGTTACATTCTTTTCTTGATCAATGATTAAAGTTTAGTACTTTAATTGTTATGGTTATTAAATGTATGTTTAAAAATATGATTTTATCAGGTGGACACAATGATTATTCAAGCTATTGGTTTGTTAGATGATCTTGATAAAGAGCTCAACACTTACGCAATGCGTGTGCGTGAATGGTACGGTTGGCATTTTCCCGAGCTTGCTAAGATTGTTCAAGATAATATTATTTATGCTAAAGTAGTTAAGCTCATGGGTTACCGCACAAATGCTGCAAAACTTGATTTTTCTGAGGTATATATAATCTTTATTTTGTTATTTTCTGGCTTTTTGTATGTAATTAATATTTATTTCATGATTAATATATGTTTTATTTTATTAAAACAGATACTAACGGAAGAGATTGAAGCCGAATTAAAAGAGGCTGCTGTTGTTTCAATGGGAACTGAAATTAATGATCTTGATTTAGAAAATGTTAGGGATCTTTGCGATCAAGTTTTGTCACTTTCAGAGTACAGAGCACAATTGTATGATTATTTAAAAAGCAGGATGAATACAATTGCCCCAAATTTAACTGCAATTGTTGGTGAACTCGTTGGTGCTCGTCTTATTGCTCACGGGGGTAGTTTGGTAAATCTTGCAAAACAACCCGGAAGTACAGTTCAGATTCTTGGTGCTGAAAAGGCTCTTTTTAGAGCTTTGAAAACAAAACACGCAACACCAAAATACGGGCTTATTTATCATGCAAGTTTAATTGGTCAAGCGGCTCCAAAACATAAGGGAAAGATATCGCGTTCTCTTGCTGCTAAAACCGCATTAGCGATTCGATGTGATGCTCTTGGTGATAATCTTGATAATTCTATGGGGGTTGAGAATCGCCTCAAGGTAGATTTTTTTATTTTTTTTTGCATTATGGGATTTTTTTTTGCTTGACAAAGTCTTGATTTTTATATATATTAATTGTAGCTTGAAGCAAGATTAAGGAATCTTGAAGGTCGTGAACTTGGTCGATCTGCCGGATCGACAAAAGGAAAACCAAAGATTGAAGCCTACAACAAAGATTTCAAGAAAGGAGATGGTGCATTGATCACCCCTGCAAAGGTGCTTTTTAATTTTTTACATTTTTTTTTTAAATTTAATAATACTGGTTATTTGGTAACGGGTCAATTTGGGTGTAGTTTAAATCAGGTTGTGAAATTTCAACATTTCGTTAAAGTTTAAGTTATTGAAGTTTAAATTACTGTTAACTCTTGTGCAAATCAATCCTAATTTATAAGTAAATGGGTCAAAATTGCAAGTTTTACTATAAAGTTTTAAACTTTCGCTTTGTATTTTACTAAATTGATATTTAAATGTTTTGCAGACGTACAATCCAGCAGCAGACTCTGTTTTGGGTCGGATTGAAGCAGAGGTTGAGAAAGATACAGAAATGGCAGTTACAGATGATGGAAAGAAAGAGAAAAAGAAAAAGAAAAAGAAAACAGTTGGTGATGAAGAAGAAACAGCAACAGAAGATAGTAAAAAGAAAGAGAAAAAGAAAAAGAAACACGAGGTTGCTGAAGAAACTGTTAATGAAGCAGAGAATGTTGAGAAGAAGAAGAAAAAGAAGAGAAAGCATGCAGAAGCTGATGATGAAGATGAAGTTGAAGTTGAAAAATCAAGCAAGAAGAAGAAAGATAAGAAAAAGAAGAAAACAGAAGCGTAAGAAAGAATGTTAGTGTTTAATTTTGAAATATTAAGAGTCCGAAATTTTTGGGTATGTTTGGAACATGTTTGATGTTATGTTTATGACTCTTGTTGTCGTAGTATTAATTTTGGAATTTCTAAATGGTGTAAGTTGAGCAAGTGGACACATTTATTCTTGTGTTAGTAGGGATGCTTTTGTTATTTAGTGATCGTTTTAATTGTGTTTTTATTTGGTTTGTTCATTGGTTTAAAATTACATCTTTATTATGTGTTTATTATGTGTTTAGCTTGGTTTCAGTCTATCTGACCTGGAAACCTCTGGATACCCCCAAAAAAATTTGGCTTGGTTTTTCTGGTTTTGAATACAAAAGGTATTTTTTTTTTCAATTATTTTGAGCACAGGCTAGTGAGTAAAAGGTAACTTAAATTTTTTTTTTTTTTAACGGCAAATTATTATACTCCTAAATTCCACCTTAAACATTTACGCTTGTCTGGGTTAAATCAGTTGGTACCCCTGACACATACTAGGTAAATTTGATTCATGAATCCGTAGGACATTTATAACCGAGTTGCAATGCAATCTAACATTCCAACTTCTTTTAGAATCTTCTTTGCATAGGTTTCCTGCTTAATAATTATTTCAGTTTCACCTTGTGTCACTTCAATACCGAGGTAATAAGACAAGATACCCAAGTCACTCATCTAAAACTCTTGTTTCAACTCATTCTTGAAGAACCCAATCTGATCTTTGCTTGAACCTATGACAATGAGATCGTCAACATACACTCCAACAATAATAAATTTCGTTTCATAATTCCTTGTGTATACGGCCTGCTCATGTTGACACCGTATGAAACCGAGTTTTTTTGATGTTCCATCTAACTTAAGATTCCATTCCCGGGGCGTCTGTGTTAGACCATATAGCGCTTTGGTTAGTTTGTACACCATAGTCTCTTTGCCTCTTTTAACAAACCCCTCTAGTAGTGACACATAAACCGTTTCCTTCAAATCAATATGAAGGAATGCTGACTTCACGACTAAGTGATGAACTTGCCAGCCCTTTTCAGGAGCTATATCTAGCAACAAGCGCACAGTTTCCAAACGTGCCACTGGCGCAAACACTTCGTCAAAGTCAATCCAGTGTTTGTGAACGTACCCTTTAGCCTATAATCTTTGCATCACATTTTATCTTGAAGACCCATTTGAGACTAAATGGCCTATGACCTGTAGGAAGATTTGTTAAAGTCCAAGTACTGTTTTTCTCTATGGACTCTAACTCAACTTTTACCGCCTTTCTCCCAGTACACGTTTCCCTTGGCTTGCAAATAGTTTGCTGGTTCATCCGTAGTTACCAACAAACTTAAGTCATTAGTTCGGTTCACCCCGTCTTGAATAATGAAATCATTTAGCTTTCTCGGAATGTTTTTCAGTCTGTTTGAACGGCGCAGGTCAGTCGGTGGGGATTGTTCAGTAGTTGTCATTACCAGGCTGTTTAAGACATCGTTCGCAGTGTGATTAGGGGTTGCCTTAGTCTCAACATCCCAATGGGTGAATATCTGGTATTAATACCTCACCCATTCGGTTCATTAGTGTTTATTTGCTATTGTGGTTCAGAGTATATGCTTATCTGAACTGTAAAATAATGTGATTCTGCTTCGGTTCAAAACATACACCGCATGTCTTGATGCTTCACCCTAAAATCATTGAGGCACCCTCATAGATTTTAACATACATCGGACCATGCCGACTAGAGTGCGATTCCGCCTCTCGACCACCCCATTTTGTTAGGGAGAATAGGGGGCGGGGCGGTCAATGTCTTTTCATTCCTTGAAGTGCACACCAGTCATTGAACTCGACCGATGTAAACTCGGTTCTAAATGTACCAATCTTGGTTAAGTTCAACTTCAACGATCTCTTAAAAGTTTCAAACACCTGGTCTTTAGTTTTTAGTAAATAGCACCACGAGAAATCATCAATAATTAAGAACATATATCGGTTTCCAGCCGTTCTAGTGGGTGATATCTGATCGCCATGTAGAAGCTCGAGTGACCTTGTGCTGGGTAAGGTTTTTGTGCCTGTTTACCAATCAAACATGCATCACACATATTGGTTATATGTTTAATAACATGCATACCCATTTAATCAAAGCTAAGATGGCCCATATGAGCATGCCATAACCAAGCATCGTCTTCAATTTTTGTCAGTAAAGAAACCGGATAGCTAGTAGATAACTTTATTTTACAAAGTCTATTGTTTGTTCGTAGTACTCGCATAGCTTTGTCAATCACAAGTAAAGTGTTAATCTTCCATCACAACCTTGCAACCGGTCTCAGTTAATAGGCCCAAACTACTCCTTAAGCTCGGAATAAAGTACACATCAGTTAAGAGTTTCTTTGTAAATAATATGGAACCTTTTCCATCTATATTGACACATGAATTATCTCCAAAACATACGTTACTCGTGACTCGCTTATTTAGCTCCGAGAATAAATCAAGATTACTCGTCATATGGTTAGAACCTACATTATCCAAATACCATGTGTTCTCCTCTACTTGCTCAGATTCAAATTTTCTCGGGATGACTTTTTCTTCGTTTAGATAGATTTCTTCTTCTGATTGTTCCATCAAGAACAATTATGAGTCAGGCTCTTCAGTTTCAGAAAGGTTTGCTTCCTGTTTTTCATCCGGACAAAGCGAGGCATAATGACCATATTGGTCGCAAAGGAAGCATTGAATCTGTGAGTAGTCCTTCTTACCTCTCTGATTATTATATGACACACTTCCTTGCTGAGTTTTAGAACGAGATCCAAAACCAGGACCAACTTGTCCTCGGCCTTGGCTTGTGTCACGAGAGGAGGCTGAACCACGACCCCTCCCCCGTCCACGTCCCTTTGAACTAAATCTTTGCGAGTTAGATGATTCAGCTCGAGTGAATAACAATTTACTCTGATTTTCACTCGTGTCTATCTCACCTTTTATTCTTACCTCGTAGGTCTTTAGACGACCAACCACATCATCAAACGTGATCGTCTTTAGGTCTACTACTTGTTCTATAGAGGCTACCATGTGTATGAATCGTCTCGGTAAACCTCCCCTAAAAAATTTTACCAGTTTAGTTTCATCCATTATTGAGCCCAAAACGGCTGATTTGGATGCAAAACTAGTGATCACACCAGAGTATTCATCAACTGTTCTAGAATCTTTCATCTTCAAGTTTTCAAAGTCCGTCAATAATGTTTGTTGATGGGCTTCTCTAACTCGATCAGCCCCGAGATTCCTAGTCTTAAGAGGTTCCCACATCTCCTTCACCGTATTCATATTGCCAACTTGTAGTGTTTTTTCCTCTGGTATAGATTGAAACAACAACACAATTGCCATGTTAAGTTTCTTAACATTCATAGTAGTTCTCGGTCCCACTTGATCCCAAACCCCGTGCACATTAAAAGTAGTTTTCATGCGAATACTCCATTATCATCATCATTAAAAGTACATTTTATCATATATTCGGTTTTTTGTCGTTCTTTTTTACAACAAAGTACACTTTCAAGTTTCATAGCAGAATTATTGTCACTTTTACGATATAATATGGTTTAAGACCTAAATATAAATAGGTGTTTTTTTAATAAAATGAGATAATTTATATTTTTTTCAACAAATATGTCACATATTTTGAAAAAAATATAAAAATTAGAAAACATAGATTTGTTTCCTGAGATATATAGTCTAGCTATTTTGTCATATATTAAATCCAAGGTAAATATTTTTTACACAAAATGAGATAGATAATACTTAATGAAAGACATTAATTATTATTAAAATGATGTATATTATCTAACGTAATGAGTTTGCAAATAGCAACACCCTTCTTATCTTCCCGAGACTTCTTTTCTCTCTCTCTCTATTCCACTTCTATCTTCATTTCTAACTACCACTCATTCACCTTTAATTTATGCAAGTTTTTATTTTGCTACGCTATTTTCTATCATCAAGTTTTCATGTGGAGGACTGAGTTGGATCGTATTCCGACTACGGCGGCTCTCGCTAGAAGGGGTATTTTCATTGACGACGGCTTATGTACCTTCTGCAACGAGTCCGAGGAGTCGGTGTCACCTTTTAACCGCTTGCGGCTTCACAACGGTGATCCGGCAAAAAATCAGTTCCTGGTGCCGTATCCCTGATATTTTTGTGTTCTCGGTCAGAGACCTTCTTTTATTACATAATTATTGCGGGAAAAGAGAGGTCGAAAAAGTAGCTATTCAGGGCATTATCGTCATCTCTTGTTGGTGCATTTGGAAGGCGAGGAACAACTCTAGGTTCACAGGTAGCCAAATCAAAGTGGAGGATACGTTGAGCGAGATCATATCCTTGAGGTTCCTTTAGTTTAAAAATAGATCTAGATATTTTATGGTCACCTGGACCGATTGGTGTAAATTTGTTATTATGTAACTGTTTTGTTTCTTTGTTCTGTCCTCGGCCTCGTATTCAGGTGGGTTTATTTTTAATGAGATGGATCTTCCAAAAGAAACATATACGCAACTTATGTTTGGGTTATATATAATTAAGTTATAAAATAAATAAAGGTACGTAGTTGATCCAAAAAGTAATATAACATGGAAGAAAATCGCTTATTTATACGGCTATACCCATTAACATGCACGTACTGCCTCCCTCTCTTTAAACCCTAGACGACCAACTTCTTCCTCTTTGTGCGGCAGAAACTCTTGGAATTCAAGGTTCACACTTTTTTTTCTTTACTGAATACGTCACCATTTTTGTAGCTACTGATTGAACTTTAACCTTACAATCTACTAGCTAGCTGAACCCATTGATTTACGGTTTTTCTTCAGGAGTAATCGAAGGAAATTACAAGAATGTTAGTGCTATTTGAAGTCGCCACTGGTTTTGCTCTTTTTAAAGTACTGGATGAAGGAAAGCTTTCCAAAGTCGATGTGAGTGTGTGTGTATATATATATATATGCATTTGATTGGATGTGTATTGGTATGTATCTATCTGATTGTGCGATCATATGTTAATCTTGCAGGATTTGTGGAAGGAGTTCTCATCTGCTGACACAGCCAAACAGGTCGTTTTTCAAAACTGATGTAGTTTATTTTGTTTGTCAATGTTACTTTCTCTGTTCTTCAATGTCGAAATTTTGAGTTCTATTTGAGCTTGGAATATTGTTCTTCGTTCTGTCAATGCTGGAACGATGTAGATCTCTAATAAAATTTATCTTAATGGTTGTTAGATTATTTTATTGCATGTTATTTTCATGCTTACAATCTAGACCAGCTAAACACATATGCGATTAATACTTAATAGATTATGATTTACCAAATACATATATAATTACTTCTTTCTTTTGTTGATCGGCGATCAAGATATGATTTTTTACAAGAATTCTCTACAAATTCATTTTCACTGGCTTGTTTATTAGCATTAAGTTGGCTTTCCTCTTTTTTTTTCTTTCAACAATGTATGTATTTATTGAATCAACTTGAAAACAACAGGTTGTAAAGCTAAAAGCTTTCTCTGAATTTGAGAACACATCAGAAGCAGTATCATCAACTAAACTGTTGGTTGAAAGCAAACCAACTGAAGACTTGAACAAATTCTTGCGTGCTCATTGTAATGGCGAATCATTGGCTGTTGCAGACTCAAAACTTGGAAATGCTATCAAAGAAAATCTTGTAAGTTGTAGTGTTGTACATACTTTTGGTTTAAAGATTTGTAATTCATTTTCCCTATATTTAAATTCTAATTTTGAACCATCAATATTGCAGCAAATAGACTGTGTTCACAACCATGCTGTTCAGAACTTATGAGGGGTGTAAGAAGTCAATTAACAGAACTCATAACCGATTTATATGCACAAGATTTAACCCCAATGAGTTTGGGTTTATCTCATAGTTTGTCCAGACACAAGCTTAAATTAAGCCCCAATAAGGTTACATCCTTCTCATTTGTTAATAATAATAATAATATAGTATCTTAATAATAAGTATGATTCTGAAAATTTTGTTTACAAATATTATTGTAACTTGTAACAGGTGGACACAATGATTATTCAAGCTGTTGGTATGTTAGATGATCTTGATAAAGCTCTTAACAATCATGCAATGTGTGTTCGTGAATGGTACGGTTGGCATTTTCCTGAACTCGCTAAGATTGTTCAAGATAATATTATTTATGCTAAAGTAGTTAAGCTCATGAGTTACCGCACAAATGCTGCAAAACTTGATTTTTCTGAGGTATATATAATCTTTAATTTGTTCTTTACTGGATTTTTGTATGTAACATATTTTTATTCTATAAATAATATATGTTTTATTTATTAAAACAGATACTAACTGACGAGATTGAGGCAGAACTTAAAGAGGCTGCTGTTGTTTCAATGGGATCTGAAACTAATGATCTTGATTTAGAAAATGTTAGGGATCTTTGTGATCAAGTATTGTCATTATCAGACTGCAGAGTACAACTTTATGATTATTTAAAAATCAGGATGAATACAATTGCACCAAATCTAACTGCAATTGTTGGTGAGCTTGTTGGCGTGCGTCTTATTGCACACATGGGTAGTTTGGTAAATCTTGCGAAACAACCCGCGAGTACAGTTCAGATTCTTGGTGCTGAAAAGGCTCTTTTTAGGGCTTTGAAAACAAAACATGCAACACCGAAATACGGGCTTATTTATCATGCAAGTTTAATTGGTCAAACAACACCAAAACATAAGGGAAAGATATCGCGTTCTCTTGCTGCTAAAGTTTCATTAGCAGTTAGATATGATGCTTTTGCAGATAATCAAGATAATTCTATGGGGATTGCGAGTCGCCTTAAGGTATTCTGGTTTTTGTTGACAACGAGTCGGGTTGATCTGATCTCCAATGAAGGATTTGGTTATAACTTATATATATCTGCATATTTATATTATTCTGCTGATTTTTTTAATCCTTTGGTACAAGGTGCTTTTTTTATAATTAGAAAAAATTTAAATGAGTACATAAGGGTTTATTAGCCAATGATTTTAGCATTTTACATAAAAATGTTTGTGTTGCTTTTTGAAACTTTTGGCGGCTGTGATGACAAAATGGCAGTTTGCAGCAAAGTTATACTAATCTGCATTTGGAGGATTTGGTATTCTTTGTTTAATATTTTGCTCTGAGCCTTTTTTAAAAATAAAAAAATTAATTTTTAAAAAAGAAAACCTGGTTCAACATCAGTTTTAATTTCATTAGATATGTAATTTATTATTGAAGATGGGTTGTGAATCACGATGGGGTCTTGTAGCATGAATTTGACTTTTCGATTATAAGCTAATTTTAATTTAGTGTTGCGTTTCATGAATTGATGACTGATTTTCTTGTATTTTGAAAGTTAGAATATGGGTAGTGTAAGCCAAAACAATATTTCATAAGTTGTGTTTTTCTTGTAATTAGCATGTTTTTATTTTTTTTATTTTTTTTTATTTTTTTATTGCTATGAGTAAAGTTCTTAAATTCTTATATATTACTGGCTATGATGTAATCTCTAATTTTTTGTATTATGAGTTTTTTTTTTCTTTCGTTTTTTTAATAATAAATGTAGATTGAAGCAAGATTAAGAAAACTTGAAGGGCGACAACTTGGACGATCTGCTGGATCAACAAAAGGTAAACCAAAGATTGAAGCTTACAACAAAGATTTCAAGAAAAATGATGGTGTAATGATCACTCCTGCAAAGGTGCTCTTTTAGATTCAATTTTTTTATTTTTTATAATAAATTACTGGTGTTAAAATGGGTGGGTCAAGTAGATTTATAACGGGTCAAAATGGTCTTGGGTTATACTAGGTTAATAACTGGTCAAGTAGATTAACTTTTTGTATGCATTAAAACAGACTTTGTGTGACTTTCAACCCATACTCAAATAAATCATTATTCATAAGTAAATGGGTCAAATTTGTTGGCAAATGACCACTTTGTGTTGTACTAAATTGATATTTGAGTGTTTTGCAGATATACAATATATCAGCAGACTCTGTGTTGGCGCGTGTAGAGGTTGAGAAAGATACAGAAATGGCAGTTTCAGATGAGGGAAAGAAACATAAAAAGAAAAAGAAAAAGAAAACCGTTGATGAAGAAGAAACTGAAGATGGTAAAAAGAAAGACAAAAAGAAAAAGAAACACGCGGTTGCTGAAGAAACTGTTAATGAAGCAGAAAATGTTGAGAAGAAGAAAAAGAAGAAAAAGCATGCAGAAGCTGGTGATGAAGATGATGCTGAAATTGAAAAATCAAGCAAGAAGAAGAAAGATAAGAAAAAGAAGAAAACAAAAGCGTAAGAAAGAAAGTGGTGGTTTTTTTATTTTTATTTTTATTTTTTATTTTTTTTAATATGAAAGTATGAAATTTTGGGTATGTTGGGAACATGTTTATTGTGGTAGAGTTTATTTTGGGATTTTTGAATGGTGTTGGTAGGAAATTTTTTTTGTTAGTTGATGTTGATTTTGGTTTGATGTTTCAGACATAACTTGATTAGTTCTATTGGATCATTTGAATTGTGGATTGGTTTTTTGTTTTCAGTAGATGAAAATCACATCTTTGTTTTGGTTTTTTTTCTTGGTTTCAGCACAATGGTTTATTAGTCTATTATATAGTCCAAATAAATTGAAAGATAAAATGTATCCTTATTTTATTATTACATGATGATGATGATATTTTGATATTTTTTTCTTAGTCTTTATTATTGTTGACTAGTTAAATGTTAAGTGTTGTTGAGTAAAATTTTCAATATCTATCTATTTAGTTGTCACCAATTGATTTTAGTGTTCAATTTTTATTTTGATTTGATTAAAACGATGTGATTTTGAATGGTTTAACACGTCTCATACTCCATATTCATATTTCCCATTTTATTAATATATTACAAAGGCATAATACAAATAAAGTTGACCCTCTTACATTATATTCGTAATTTATAGTTATTTAGAACGTTATGCTGTTTTCAGAACAAATTCATCATCTTGATAACTGGTCCGATTACACTTTATGCATAAATTATTTATAATTATTTAGAATAAACATACGGTAAATTTTAAGATGAAAACCTGGTCCATTAATATATTTGTCGCTAAAATGAAAAATGAAAAAAAAAAAAAAAAAAAAAAAAAGAAGGGATATTGGGGTGTTGGGTCATTCATTTATGAATGGGCACAAAACCAAAATAGGCAGGCCCACTTAACAACAATCGAAGCCCATGAACAATAGAGAAGAAGATTTTGACTGCTATAAATAAGATTAGGGTTTCATGGCGGCAACAGAACCCTACCGTACAAACCAGGCGAAACGTAGAGCGGCTGTAACACATTTCCAAGGTACTTTCTTCCTTCTGATCTGATCTGTAGTTTAGGGCTGATTCTTGCAATTACAGTTTTCGATTAGGTGATTATATTCTGTCAAACTATGTCGTTGATGTTTCGGTTGTATGCAACCATATTTGTTTTTCGAGATTCACGAATCTGGAATCTCTTTTTCGATTGTTTAGAATGTAAAGTAACTGTAAAATGTGAATGTATATAGGTAGAATCATCAAATTTGTTAAATCATTTGTGTTGGTTCATGTAGCAAAATGAAGGTTATTGCTGCTTATTTGTTGGCTCTGTTGGGTGGTAACACCTGTCCTTCAGCTGATGATTTGAAGAACATCCTTGGTTCAGGTAAAACGCTACTGTTAAAAGTACCATTTCATGATCGAAAATGTCGATTGAATCTGATAATTAGTTGTACTGAACAATACTTCAATCAAAGAGCCACTTTGTAATCACGCTATTTTGAAATGTATAGTATATCGGCGTACTATTTCCATGTGAATTATACAAGATTCTGATCCATTGTTCGCTCTTCATAAATTTTCAATTTTTTTGTTTTAGTAAGTTCATTTTTTTCATTTGTGAATTTTGTGACTTACAACTTGTGTAACCAATAATCAATAATCGATTGTTTACTTAATAGATGATTAAAGCTAGCCGCATTCATCTAAACCTTATAAATTGTATTCTGTTTAAGAACAATTATGCTTTTGCAAGCTAGAACCAGAGATAACTATTTTACTTTTAATTTTTGTTTTCTATTGCTACAAATTGATGGAAATTTGTGTTATGTGTTTTAGTTGGAGCTGATGCCGAAGAAGACAAAATAAACTTGCTTCTGTCAGAGGTTAAAGGTAAAGATATTACCGAGTTGATTGCATCAGGAAGAGAGAAGTTGGCCTCTGTTCCTTCTGGTGGCGGTGGTGTTGCGGTCGCTGCTGCAGCTGGCGGTGGCGGTGCACCCGCAGAAGCTGCTGCTGCTGAAACAAAGAAAGAGGATAAAGTGGAAGAGAAAGAAGAGTCAGATGATGTAAGCTTTCTTGTTACGTTGCTGTTTGAATTTGTGTTTTTTATTATTACAAGTTGTTGACTTTGTTTATTATGTTGTTTTGCAGGACATGGGATTCAGTTTGTTTGACTAAGGATCATTGGTATTGAACATTTTCATTATGTCATTTTAGGATATGATATTTTTGATAGTGGTTTCTCAGTGTTATGTTCAGATGTTGAATTTTGTTAAACCTTGCAAAAGTTTATTTTTCAATTGCCTTTGAGAACAACCCATCTACCTTTTTAACCGGGTCGTAACATTATGGTTTGAAACTGGTTTCAAATCTGGTTTTGAATTGATTAAACCTAATCCTCCAACTCACTTCAACATGACATGGTTCTTAAAAAAGCTGGATTTTGCACCTCTGGTTGCTTTTGTGAGTGAGCAAGTTACTTTAAAAAAAAACAAATCATTACCGTGTAAAAAACAGAATTTCGAAACCTGTGTAAATGTTGCAATTACATATTTTTTTAAAAATTTTGGTCAGCAATAAACCTATAGTGAATTAAAATTTTGGACAAGTGGCGATTCGAGTGATCTATTATCAGAAGTGTTTACAAGCTTAATTTAAAAATATATATATATATTCTCCTAGACTTGTAGATTACTAAGAACCCAAACCCAATTGAGTTTTAAAAATTCTAAAACCTGAGGTTGTTTGAGATGTCATGAAGTGAACGAACTTTCCGATTTTGTAGGTTTTCGGAAATCGCTACGCCAATGTCTTTCGGTATCTTTTCGAACAGTAAAAGCTTAATATTTGAAATCATTATTTATTATTTATTTTTTACCGGCTCCAGGCCAACGGTAATAAGTTTTAGTTTTTTTTAGACACTGTATAGACACATTTTACATCAACTTCATTTTACAACAACATTTTCTCATTCTCCGACTCATTCTAAACTTTCAAAATGGATAAGAATAAGGAGAAAGTGAATATGAGCTGTTAGAGCGTTCGCATTAGGTTTCTTATAATTTGTAGAGTGTTGTTTGTATACTTTAAGATCTGGTTGTAAGTGGTTGTGAGTGAAGGTGAGAGAAATATTTGAGGTATTTTTTGTTGACTTCTTAAATTTAGGAAAAAATCATAAAAATGAGAAGTTGGTATATGAGAGAGAAAAAGATAATAATGTTATTTTAATATTTTCTAAAATGATTATGAGTGTGAGAGAAAAAAATTATAAAGGTATAAAAAAATATTATTTAATTAAAAAACGTACAGATAAAGATAAAGAGGTTAATATGAATGCTCTTACGTATCTAAATTAAATGCGAAACCTTTTTAAAATTATGTCGTTTTAAATAAAATTAATTTAAAAATTAAGTTGAATCTTCTTTTCTATGTTATTTTCTATCAATTCACATAATTTTTCATTACTTTTAATTCATCATTGATACAAATATAGATTTCTAGTCTTTTTTCTTCAAATTCTTGTTCAAAAAGTAAATTTGGATTATAAGGTTTATAATTTTTTTTTACCTTAAAGATATGCAAAATAATGGAGAAGAACTAAAGAAAGATGACACAAAACCAGTTTTTTATTCCAATCAATTAAATTGGTGTAGTTTTGAAATGTTTCGCATGTAAGTTAGACGCGGAATAGCCTTATATTCACGTTCCCTTACAAATAATTTGTTTCAACATTTGTTAAACAATATTGAGATCTTGATTCCACACAAAATTCAAACCCCAGCCAGCAACAAACTTTGGGTTTCAACAACCTGGTTTTTTCATCTAACAAGATCTAAACTTTGGTTTTTTCAACAGTTTCAACAACCTGGTTTGTTGCCATTCCAGATTCAAATCAACAAGCTAGTTTATTACCATTGTAAATTCCAAATCAACAAGCTGGCTTGTTACCATTCCCTATTCAAAACCAGCTTCAAAATCAACAAGCTGGTTTTCAACAGTTTCTAGCAACCCATCTTGACACGATTTCCAATCCCCTCCGACACTCAATTGTCGTTCACATCAACTCCAACAATTGTTGTTGATGACTCTCATTCCCCAATTGTTTCCAAAAAAATGGGAGACAAACCCAGCCAATCGTTAAGGTAACAAGGGTTTGAGGAAGTGGACACAAGAGGTGGAGAAACTTCTAGCTTAGGCTTATCTTCACAAAACTAAAGGTCACATGGTTTTTGAGCGTTTACGCACTATGTCGACCTTAACGTTGTTAACATTTTAGTCTCAATTGAGGATTCTGGGATCAACCATATTATCACATATTCACATGAGCTTGAAGATGGGAAAAAAGAAGGCAAAAGCAAAAGGTAAAAAAGACAGGCTATGTGAAAGACCTAAAAAACTATAGGAGATGCAGTAAAGTCATAAAGAGGGATAAGCTGAGGCTTATAGTAATTATACGAAGTCATCAAGAAAATATATAACTGGTAATAGTTTTAATGGAGAGGTGGTTCATAAGAGAACAACTTTTTATGTGATAACCAAAAAACTATACTTAAGTGAACTTTAAACATTTCATATTTATTTGTACGTTATTATTTTTTAAAACGGTTTGCATTATCAAATAAAATTTTTTACCCCCTTTCAAAGGAGTATAATGAAGAAGCTATATCAAAAAAATAAAAAAAATTACGTTGCAAGTTGTAGTATACTACATATATGTAGCATCTTGTTATGTATATTTTTCTTTTTTTTATTGATCAACTACTTATAATATACATAGATATTTAAAAAACTAAAAAAAAACACTTATAGAAAATGCGTAAAGTAGCTCAAAGTATTAAAATATATGAATTATTATCATACCTCATACATGCAGTTTGCATACTATAGTATTATAAATTATTACACGTGTAGTTATGGGGTGTTTGGGATTGCTTATTTAAGTCCAAAAGTGTTTTTTTTTTGTTAAAAGTGCTTATGGACTTATAACTTTTTCAAAAGGAGTTTTTAAAAAAGTGTTTAGATTAGCTCTTATTATAGAAAAATCCAATAAGTAAATAAATAGTTTTTTAAAAAAATATTTGACTTAGCTTATTTAAGTAAAATGACCAATAAAGATATTCTTATATTAAAAACCATTTCATGATTGTGAATGGCGGTGGGTGGTGGCGGCGTGTTGTGGTTGCTGATGATGGCAGGTGGCTTTGGGTAGTGGCAGTGGTTGGTGGTGGGGGGTGGCGATGGGTGGCAACAATGGCACTGGGTGGAGGTGGGTGATGGTGGCGGGTAGGGGTAGTGCGTGATGGGTGACAATGCCGGGTGGCGATGGTGGGTGGTGGCGGCCTAGCGGGCGACGGTGGGTAGTGGTGGGTGACGGTGGCGTGTGACGATGGTGGGTGACGGTGACGGTGGCAGGTGGTAGGTGGTGGCGGGTGACGATGGTGTGTGGTGGTGGTGGCGGGTGGTGGCAATGGGTGGCGGGTGAATGCGGGTGATGACGAGGGTAGTGGGTGGTGGTGGCGAATGACGGTGACAGGTGGTGGTGGTGGGTGGTGGCAGCGGTGGGTTGTAGTGGGTGGTGGCGGGAGGTAAAGATTTTGGTGGGTGGTGGATGATAGATTGGTAATTTTATGACAATAAGTCATAAGTCATTTTGAAAAGGTATGATTTGTGACTTTTAAATATAACTTATTTACTCTTTACAAAAAGTTATTTTTTAAAAGTGCTTATTGATTTGCCAAACAGTTTTTTAACTTATTGACTTTTCAAAAAGCCAAAAAGTTAATAAGTTGAATTGAAACTCAATCCCAAACACCCCCTTAGCATACATAAAAAGATGAAAAACTAAAGAAAATTCTGAATAAATCTTTTTTTGAACGCAAATATAAATGTGAAGAACTATAATTTGTAAATTATTATTTTACTGCATATATGTAGTATAAAGATTATATTAAATTATCATCATACTGAATACATGTAGTATTATAATTTAATGACGCAATTTTATTTCCTTTATAATATAAATGCATTATACTCGTTTGAAAGAGTAGAAAATTTATGATTCAGTGATACAATTGGTTTTAAAAAATAATAACATATGAAAAAAGTTGGAAATATGTGAACTTAATTAAATTTTGGTTTTTTGGTTTTCGCACAGGAAAATGGTTTTGTTATGAACATATGTTTTTAAATATTTACCCCTTGTCGTTCAAGAAAAAATAAATTAAAATATAAAAACAAAGCAAATACCATTGGGCCCAACTGGGCTTCTTGCAGAAACTTGAGTTGAAGTGTTGAGCCCAACATTATATTTTGAATAATGGTCAAAGTTTCATCTCTTTCACTCTTTTCAACCAACGTAACCTGCGAAGTGTGTATGCTAAATTGCTTATATAACAAACAAATGGTCAAAACCCCACCATTGCACCGCCGGGGGAAACAAATTCACATGGTGGGGACGATGTTAAACCACCGATGGTTGGTGGTGGCCACCTCTTCAGCCACAAACATGCCTTTCGTTGCCCCCATGGTCTTCGTTGACATATTCATTTGTGGATATGTTTAGTAATCCATTTCAACCATCACATATAAACACAAGTATATAAAACAATATATTTTTTGGATTATTCATTCTTCCAACAAAATAGTACAAATGATCGACACAACTTGGTATTTCATACGACAGACATCTTCTTGATGTTTGTTGTCCTTGTTTTGTCATTTCAAATTATTTTTGTGTTGATTAGTAAATTATAATTTGCACCTGTTAAACGAAACAATGAGTTGTACATATATTTATCATTATTTTTAGTTCATTTATAATAACATCTATCTATATTATGATGCTCAAATAATAAAGGATATTAAAAATATATTAAGTATTGTCTAGTATTATCTATTTGTTAGTAAGAGATTGTATTGTCTAGTATTATCTATTTGTTAATAAGAGATAGTATTTGATTTGGTTTTCTTGTATAAATCTATTGTAACCTTATATACAGTGATCATTGTAAATGTTTCACTTGTGATGAATTTTCACCAACTCTAAAGATTAATAAAAAGTAAATAATTATTTCACACTTTTTCACTTAAACAATGATATCTTTCAATAGAAAAATATCATACAAAACATCTCGTAAATTGAGAATTTTCAAATAACAAAGTTAAACTTGTAATAACATTTTAACTACATCGCCCGTCTAGTCTGAGACCCGTTGCATTTTATCTTATGCTTTAAATAACTTAACTAGAAGTCTAGAACCAACTAAAATGAATATCCTAACAGGACCACTATGATATCATGTCAAGGGAGGTTATGTTAGGTTTCCTTTATGAGATGGTGCGCTGCCCATAATTAACCAACTCTTCGGCAAGCTTCAGGTTCATTAAGTCCATTTAATGATGGCAAAGTTCTAACTCTC
>WOUH02000009.1:7908526-7929142 GCA_009936405.2 Stevia rebaudiana
TCATATATAATTGTTGTACTTCCCGTTACTCCTCTCGATTATGTGGGGATTCTCGGTGCATCCTCACGATGGTCATGATCCTCTCGGTGGTAATGTTTCCAGAGAACAATGGTCTCGAAGTGGTCTCGAAGGTTAATGGTGGGCTCCTCGTAGGCTTTTGTTAGTTTTATTGTGTTTATGGGCTTTTGATGTATTCGGTATTATATAAACCGAGATTAGTATCATTAGTAGGTTAATCGTTTCATTGTCAATTATTTGTTCACAAGAACCGAAGCTTTGTACCAGTCGACCCTTCAGAGGTCGAGTGGAATAGTAATCGTTTATCATTTTTCATCTTGTTCGTGTTCTTATTATTGTGAGTTTGTTTAGATTCCGCGCAAACAAACTGTTTAATTAATATCACGCTGTTAGAATCGGATACGGGACTAACAATGTTGATATTAAGTTTATTATAAAATTTGGGTTGGTATGTTGAGACTAAACAAGTGGTTTTAACATGTAATATCATACGAATGCATTAATTTTATATTAATAATATTAGTAATTTATTTTGAAGGAATATGCATATATAAATAAACAGAAACACGCGGATGTAAAACTTGTTAAGTTATATTCTATCTAATAAAACTTGTTAGTCATAGAGGCAACTTTCTAATCTCTATAGAATAATTTATTTCGCTCAAATCACCAAACGGGACTCATTTACAGGTAACACTAATTAACCATCATCTTGATTACACAACATAAAAAGTTAGATGAAAATTCAACGGGTATGGTACTTCGATTTTTACATTATTTGTCTTTTAAAATTCCGCTACTTATGTTTCTAACTACAACTCTACAAGATTGGGACACTAAATTAGATCAATGAAAATGACGAGAAAAAGGAAATTACGAATGTCAAATGCTGTTATCTTAAAATATGAAAGGTTTAAAAGAGGGAAAAATCATTTTATTATTTATGTTATCTTTACTAATTAAACAAATATATTTCATTGAAAACGAATGACCACACGTCCCCGTTTATTGATAGTCTTAATCCGAAGTTCGGATTTCGCAATAAGTCAACAATATCATTTATTGGTTTTCAATGGCCCAATTAATTATGGACTTTATTGCTGGTTAATTGCAATCATTTTTGGGCTGACCCAAATCGGTACCCTTGTCTCTAACCTTGTAAATTGTAATTGTAACTAGATCTTATTTCGCTGTAAAAAAAACTAATGTTATTTGAAGAATATTTGTGACGTTCAATTTATTTATTTTTTGGAATAATTTGTGTGTTTTCTTAATTAAATTATTTTTGCGAGTGGCCACAAAGCTAAAATAGATATTCATTATCTTTTTTAATACATACAGAAAGAGTAAAAGATAAAACACACTAAAATGGTATCTTGTTCTCCCCGAGATGTTGAGCGCTTAAGTACAACACTGAACAATGGTGTGTACTATTTGAAGCACTAAAATTGTTGTTAATATAAAGGAAAAGATGAAACATGACACGTAATTGTCTTAAGCTCATTAAAGAGCGTGGAGAGTTCTATAAAATAAACTCAGGTTTTAACGTTGATTATCTTTCTTTCTGAACAACTGAGGATCTCAAATGCTAGCCAAGCAGTGTAGCCAAGGTTAATTCCTCGACCTCTATGAGACCATACCTCCAGATAAGTGGGAACTGGATGAATCCGTAATCCCTCTTCACTGCTTAGGTTCGAACCGATGACTTCTATCCGATGTGCACTTTCTCCACATCATAGGAAATTGTCCAGGGTAAATTTGAACCTAAGACTTGAGAGCCTCAAATTCACACCTCCTCCTACCTAATTGGGAGAATATCTATTCCATAAACTTTAACTCTAAAGCCCAACACCTGTTACTGCTTTAATTCTCAAAATCCAAAACATAATCGCTCAAAAGTGAGTTTTTCAAGTGAAATAACTGATATATCCTGCCTTTTAATCAAGGTTTAATTTAAACTTGTTAATATATTGAGATGATTATCCATCACGTCGATACAAACTTTAGTAGTACATTTTATTATATATATATATGGCGTACGCAAGCTAAAGCGTGTTCTCAGTTGTGGGTTTTTTATTTGGAGGCGAGCCGGTGACGACGTCATGTTCTTTAGACGGAGGGTGATTTATTTGTTAGACAGATCTCCTGTGTTCGGACCTTTTACTGTTAGTAAAAAACATATATAACATATGAAAAACCAGGGCCGGTCTCAAGAACCTAATAAGATGTGTGGGCCCAGGGCGAGGGTAAAAAATGGGCCCCACAAAAGAAACTCAATGGTTTGAATATAAGGGGATGGTTCTGATACAAACTATGTTTTTCGTAAAAACTGTGAGAAACAAAGTGTTATTATAAATAATAAAGTGCTATCATAATATCTTTTCAGTTTTTTTGTAAAAAATATGAAATCCAAAGTGATAGTATAAATAACAATGTGCTATTGTAAGATTTTCACAATGATATGTTTGTATATAGAACATAACTTTTAAAGTTTTAATAATAACACTTTGTTATTTATAAATGTTATGTTATCAAAATTATGAGATTCAAAGTGATAATATGAATAACAAGGTGTCATAGTAACATTTTTACAATGCTATGATGGTGTATAATCTTATTTTTGTATTAGCACTTTGTTATTAATAATAACACTTTGGTTTTTACGGTTTTTACAAAAAATAGAGTTTGTATTTGATCGTACTCTTTGTATATAAAAGGTAAATAATACGATAATTAGTGTTATAATAATAATAAAAAACAATGTATTCTAGCCAAATGATATAATTAGAATGCCGAAATGAATTGTGGGGCTCTCATAGAATTTTTGAAAGCAAAGCTCTAGATCAACTCTTCATATTCTATGTCGTTTAAGATAGAATTTCAATATATACCATTCAATCCAATAAGTCGTTCTTGTAACATTATTGATCGTAAGTAGTAGTTCAACAACTTTAATTTTTAAAACTTTCTTTCTTCGATGCCATTGCTGCCGAAAGAGTCAACAAGACTCTATATGCAGTTACTGCATTAGGAAAAAAACGACCTGGTCTAGACTGTTGAAGCATCAAAAGGAGTGATAATTTCATTAGATAAAAATGTTCAAACAACTCAAACTCCATATAAAGTTTAACGACATCAATATTTGATTCTTCTCCGTACTTCAATGCATTTGAAGAAGATAACAACATGACTTAAGATCATTTTCATCAAGTTCCTTCAACTTTTTACAAAAAACAAAAAACCAAATAGTTTTTCTCGTATTGTTCAAATCTTGTTTCAAGACAAAATAATCAGGGCGCTTTGAACTTATTCAAGATAATCAAATAGTTTATCACTTTATTTTGAGGTTTTTTGTGATTTGTCGCACAATATAACTTCTTAATCAGAAGGTCACTGAAGTTAAATTATTAATAGGCTAAAGGTCAATTGAGTTTAAAATATTATGTCGTTTGTGAACTAATGAGTTTATTCAGTTTATTTTAAATTTTAGTTGGGTATAGGTTTTAGTGACTTCAACTAACTCAAATAGACTTTTATATAAAAAAAATTATATGGATAAAATATACACACATGTTTTAAATTATGGGCCCCTTAAATCTGTAGGCCCTAGACGGCCGCCCTCCTCGTCCTTCCTTCCGGACCAGCCCTGTGAAAAACGATGATGACATAAGTCATGAATGACACCAATAATAACATAACTTGGGAAAGTTTGACCATCCAATTTCAACCACACAAACAACTATGCATTAACGACCATTTTATACAGTAATGTGTATACCCTTTTTAACCATTAATTCACCTTTTAAGTTTTGCAATTTAATTTTCTTGACTTTGCTAACTATTCTGTTTTATGGAATCATATTATTGATTGTTATTAACGAGCACCGGCCAGAGAATAACCAATCAAATAGAAGCACTGTAGCTAACAGGTTCTAAATTGTTTATAAGAGTAGTTATAGGGGTGTGCAAAGTCTTTTAAGTGTGAGTTCGGTTAACCAATGGTCGGTTAACCGAGGATTCGGTTAATTGAAAAGCATTAACCATAGCCATAATCGATTGATCGGTTAACCATGACTCGGTTAACCACTGGTTATGGTTCAGTTACGGTTAATTATACATTGTGTTTCACTTTTATTTTTTTTGCTTTGTGGTATAAAATTAGAGTATTGTGAAACTAATAATCTTTCCAAAGTAAAATGTAAATTGTTAAGGCAAATTGGATTTCAATAATTCCTACTTTGACGCATTGGGCGGTAATAATCTCAACTCGGGAAATTCTTATTACCAGTCCCGACTTTTAAACAATTTACCAGCAATAGTCCCACCGTTAACTTACACTAACACGGTTTGATTTTTATGACGTGACGAATTTCTTTTAAAATCGCAAAGTGCAAGGACCAAATATGTCAACTTTACAAATCTAATCTAATAACACTAGTTTGATCCATGTTCATTCTTTCTGGAAAAGAAATCATAAATTAAGACACAAATGCATACAGCAACCATCCAAATTTACAAGATAGATATCAATAAATGATAAATATTGACAGATGTTTGTTAAGAATCGTATGAACTACGATTTTCCCCAAATTAACGCAAACTAAACCCTAGCCCTAAAACAAGATCCAAAATTACCAGAATTAGGGATATTAAACTAACATTCATGAACTGGATCATGTCTACAGGCATTGAGCAAACGCAAAAGAAGAAATCAACGATCGATGAGCAAGTAGAGGCGACATGGAAAGCAATGGAATCGTTTTCATCTCCTTCGTACTCATCATCAACATCATCATTAACAGTATCATTATGATTTCCTTTCTTGATCTCATCAGAAGTTCCGTTAACAACACATTTCTCACAAATCGACTCAACCGATGACCCTAGATTTCCGACAAAGATTTTCAGCGCTCATACAGCTTCATCTGCTTCAAAAACATAGATCTTAACTCTCTCTCTCTCATCTCTTTCTCAACCGCAAAAACCAAAACCTTCTTGATCTATTTTTTTACCTTCGATTTCATTAACCCTTATTCCACATCTGCGATTAATCGTTGGTGTAGTGGTGGTGGAAAAGATTAGGTTTTGAGAAGGAGAGAGATATTAAGATCTTTAATGTGTAGATTGAGTTTTTAGTTTGTAAAAATGACATTCTTGGTCCTTGCACTTTGCGATTTTAGAAGAAATTCATCACGTCACAAAAAATCAAACGGTGTTAGTGTAAGTTAACGGTCGGACTATTGCTGGTAAAATGTTTAAAAGTTGGGACTGGTAGTAAGAATTTCCTGAGTTGAGATTATTACCGGCCAATGGGTTAAAGTTGAGATTATTAAAATCCAATTTGCCAATTGTTAAATCATACTTATATTGATTAAATATGTTGTTTACAACTAATCCCTGCTTTTACTATTTTGTCTAAGTAACATTTTTCTTTAAATTAGAAGATTTCATGTCAAGTTTGAAGTAAAAATAGAGTTTTTTTACCTCAAAATTTAAAGGTGCATGTAAAAATAAACAAATAGTTCAACAAGGCTTTTAACTTTTTATCCAATAGTTCCATGTTACCTAATTACAAAACACACAAATATTACAAAAACCAAAGAAACTATAATCGGTTCGGTTAAAGTCGGTTAATGACTTGGCTTAACCATAACCGTAACCGAATAAATCGGTTAATGATTGGCTTAACCATAACTGTCGGTTAAAGTCGGTTTTGGTTAAAATCGGTTATGATTGGGTCCAGTTATCAGTTATTTTTCGGTTATGGTTAACAATGTTCACCCCTAATTAATTCAGTTCGTCGATCAGAACCTTTTGTAATCGGTTGGTATGTGTCGTCGAAAAACCTCACTTTTGATGATTTGATTTGGTTTACTATGTGACATTACATTTGGCTTACTATCCTCATCAAAATTGAACGTTACACACTAACACATGACATATATTGCTAAATAAAAGAAAATATTGTTTGTAAAACGCTAAAAATATTGAGCGAACATTAAAATTTCCTAAATGTTATTAAAAAAATTTCTGCAATTGGTTGTAATCCGATGAATTGGAGACATGTGAGATGGTTGTCTTTTACAAAATCTATCAAACTCATAATACCTAATCACATAATTTAACATCAAATTTAAGATTAAACAAAATAGCATTACATAATACATTTTCAAAATCAAGAATCAACAAAATTACAATAAGAGAATTAGACATTATAACCATTGACTATATGGTGTGCAAGTTGCTGAGGAATCTGCAATTTTAAAACAAGAATTAGCATTCAAACTTTCAGAGTCGTGTTTCGTAGCTTTCTATTTTAGGAAGACATAGCTACCTCATTAGGAGCATCACAAGCAAATGGTTCAAGATCATCTAGAGACTAGAGTTACAATCTATGGGGATATTGTAGTCCTTGCAAAACACCAACAAATATGAACAAAAATTGAAATTAAGCAAAGGGACGACTTCTAAAAATTGGAACTCTCAACTATACTACCATGCTTACAATATAGTTTCTTTTGGAATACAAGTTACAAAAATTTTACCAAAGATGAAAAGAAAAATGGAATTAGGCAAAGGGATGAGATAATATATGATATTCATATACCTGAAATCATGAAAATAAAAGTTTTAAATAACACAAGAGTGAGAGTTGAACTAGTTTTCTCATTTCAAATTTATCTAATTGAGATTTTTATTCGATTTATTAAATCTAAAAGTAATAACATGATTCAGAAACATAATCCAAAAAATTACCTCCAATATAACCTAAATGGCAATATATATATTTTTTCTTTTATCCTTTAGCTAATGTTAGCTGGGCTTCGTATGCAGGTTTGCAACCTCCAAAGTAGTGTTTTGGTTTTCCGTTTTTCTCAATTCATTTTTCGGAAACAGTTAATTGGCTGGCACGTATTCAAAGGAAAAATCGTACATCAGCCACACCACTTATATCTCATCAGTTTAAAAGGAAACTACTTAAGGTATGTCCTTGAGAACACCACCTGTTGAGACCAGGATTTGAACCTAACACCTTTCAGTCCCAAACTTAATCTCCCACGTCTTTGTACCATTGAGCTATGAGCTATTTGGTTTCTCGAATCATTTTAATGTTGGTTCTCTCTCTAGCAGCTTTATTACATTATATCAAGTGATTTGTTCTACGCTTTTAAATTGGCAAAAAATAGATATATGTAACTAGTCAAAATCCTTTCTTAAGTGTTATTAAAATATATACGTCATGATCATTTAGGTTGAGTGGTAAGATGTCTGCATCCCTAGTAGAGACATGTGTTCAATTCTCACTTGAACAAGTTTAAATAACATCTGGGTAAAGGGTTGAATTGGATTTAAACATGTTTTTGAACACGACATGAGGAAAGGGTTTACGGATTCCATTCGGTTTCCACGCACCAGGAGGTACAGTCTAACAATACTCGAGGAGTCGACCTTGGATATAGCCTCAAATATGGTAGGTTAAAAATAAAATAAAATAAAATATATACCTTTTAATGGAGGTGAAAATAGATGATAATTTATACTATAAAATAAGAAAGTTTAGCCCCTAACAACAAATTTCGATAGCCTTGCAAACGAATTTCGTGTGTTTTAACTTTAAGAGAATAAGAGGTCAAATACAAACATTTATATGAAGGTTTTCTTTTGTGTTCGTTCATAAGAAAATATGATGTTTGTGTTTGTCAATTTTGTTTGTTAAAAGTGAAATAAACTGTTCACAAGCATAAACAAACAAAATAACCAAACATATTAGCCTGAACAAAAATTAACATAGTTGGCTTAACATAAGCAAACATATCTGAATGAATACAAACGAAGAAACACCAATTAAAAGCATAGGAAATATTTTATCTTAAAGAGACCAGTTTCAAGGTGAAATCACTTTGGTTAGAACCAGTTTAACCCAAACCTGCTTTAACACGTTAACCGACCTAACCCATCCTTTTTTGGTGGCTTAGGAGCTTTAGGTGGAAATGAGTTTGGAACATGAAGGAGGGAAGAAAAAATGAGTGATACTATACATCCTATTTAGCTTTAGCAACGTTGGTGGGTTTGCTGACAAGTTGCCCCCCAAACTTTCAATCTTTACAATTTTACCTTCTAAACGTTTAAAAATTTTGTAAAATCCCTAAGGTTTTGAGTTCTTGCATTTCGTTCCATAATTAAAAAAAATTATTTCTTACCTAATTATTTATTTTTGGTCGGTATACATTCGAGTTGGTATGCGTTTCGCTATAAACCTTTTTCGAAACGAACCGAATTTCTAATACTTCGAATCTACCCCTTTCGTTCCTAATTAAAATTATTATAAAATAATGTATAAGACATAATAATGTTTCTACATACGTTTCAATTTCCGTAATCAAACATCATAACGCACAACTTTAAATCTTATCGTCTAACTGCAACGCGCGGGTAAGTTTGATACTTTAATACTAAAAATTATTGTTAAAACAATTTTCACTTTTCCCTACTAAAAATCGTGACACTTAAAGAAACAAGTATCAATTTATCATGACCAGATTTATCGTCTAATACTTTACAAAATATTACCAATGAACTTTTGTCTCAATGGTTCAAGTGGGGAGGTGGGAAGCTTTGTTTCTTAGGAGGTCCCAGGTTCAATACCGGACGTAGGCGTTTAATTCTAACTTGGTGATATATACTAACAACTAACCACTAACAAGCCGTTAAAAAAAAATACTTTACAAAATATTGCTCAAATCTAAGCCGTTGTGGTTATGATTTATGAACCACGGTCATTGTTAGCATTAGCCCTGACTTGATAGCTTTAAATAGGTTTGATTCAACCAGCTTTAATATTGGGTACAACCATATTGACCAAGAATTGATTCAAATGTTATCCCCAATAACGTAATTGACGGAGGAAGATAGGTTTCAATAAGTAAGAGAATTTGAAGACCCTGGATCTTTAACATGAAATCTATTAGTTTTTAATACTCTTTATTATACAATCAGTTTTAGGTACAAATCATTTCAAATATATTAATATCTTTGAGTTGGTGGTTCTTCAAAAATAATGTAAAACATGTTGATAACAAATTAACTATTTACTATCCGTATAAATTGTATAAACGTGACTTGGACTAGTTATGTTACATCTGCATTCACATCAATATCTCTTTCTTTATCTTTATAATTTACTAAAAATCATTATATTTCCTTTCTGCAATTCAATAAAATAATAATTTTTTATATCTTTATCACTGCTTTTCTCTTTCATATTCAATTAAATAATATATTTTTTGTTTTCTATTCAATTAAAAAATACTGTTTATACCTTTATCGTTACATTTTTCTCTCTTCAATTTACTTTTATGAAGAGTGTTTTTATATAATTACTAGTTTCATCAATTTTTCTATATCTTTTTATTCACAACCATTATTAATCTTTATAATATAAGGATTTCACTTAAATAAATTATATATAAACAAATCTGAATAGTCTAACAAAAGAAACATATGTATAGTTTTGATTTCATTTTCATATTCGACAATAAAAAACAAAAAGAAAATCCTCGTTATCCGCCAGTTTGTCTCAAAAGTAAAAGTAAAGCATTTGACGATATAAAAATCAAGAAAACCATTTATGATTTATGTCGTCCGCCAATTTGAAAGGAGCAAAACAACAGTGATACTTCTCGTGAATTGCATCCGTTTTCATCCAATTTAATTCGCAAACTGCCACTGTTACGTTCTCTCTCTCTCTTTCCACCATAAACCCTAGCTTTTGTTCTTCCCCAATTCACCGTTTCAGGTAATTAATATTCAGTTTTTGCTCCGTTACTTCATAATTTATTGTAGTTTATGTTATAATTCGATGCGTATATATGTTTTAGGCTCACTTCTGTCGTTGTGCAATACTGCAATTGATACTAATCCCGATTGAATATTTGAATTTTGACTGTTAATTTGTTAAATTTTTTCGTAGGTTACACGGCGGATGAAGCTAAACTGCTGGTACCAGCTTACTCTTCGTTTTTCTAATTTTATTACGATAATATGTTGCTGGTTTTTTAGAGATTATTATCTGCTTTTTTATTATTATGGTTTTTAATTGGGAAGTAGCTTTGTTTATTAGTATAAGTTGCTGCTGGTATTTATACAATATCACTTGCTTTTCTTCAGATTTTATATTCACATTTGGTACTTTAATTACAGTTTAAGTTGATCCATTAAGTCACCTGTAGTTATGTGCTGGAATCTGCTTTGTTATAGGTAGAATTCAAATATTAAGGAATATTAAATTAATTCAGAACTCAACAACTGTTTGGTTTTGAATTAAGGTTCATCCTTAATGGTCCAGTTTCTCATATGTTCTAGCAACAAGTAAATGGGACCCACATGCTTTAATTTTGAACACGGTTTAAGTAGACCCAATGAAATGAAAATGTTTAATTACTAAATTGAAAAAAAAAACCTAAGTGTTTCTTTGAGACCGGTTTTTGTAAAGATCAAATGTTGTTAGATTTCATAGTTTAAACACAGATTTTTTTAAATATATATGGCCAATTCACCCCATTCTACATGATTGCAGATCTTGGAGGTTTATGATATATTATATGCAGATATAATATTATTTTTTAGGGTTGTCTTGCAAATTTGCAATACATTTCTTTAGATATTATTTACAAATGCTGCTTCTATTAGTTGTTTGAGACAACTTCATTATTGTTCTTCTTAATTTTACATTTGACAGAATACAAAACTTTTAAATTTCAGTGGCATAAGGATGACCATTAACCAATGGTCAAGCTGATATTGATTAATAACATTTACTCGAAAGGCGTATCGATACAAATCTATCAACATGGGGGCTTTTTATAAAACTAGTGAAATCATTGAACTTGAAGAAAATACAGACTTTGAATCAAACAAATCTCAAGAAAGATTTTACATAGAGGATGACATTAACAGGCTTTTTGAGTCAGTTAGGATTTCAGCAAAGAAATCGGGTTTACCACAAACTCTAGAAGATAAAAATAAAAAATTCATGAAAAGACCAATGAGAGTTAACCCGTATCAATCATCACAAATTGGTATTTCAGAACCGGTTAATTTGAAGCAAGCGTTAAGAGGATTAACCATTTCTCAAGCTTCAGAAATGGCAGCGATGAAGAGATTGTCAAATTCAAAATCAACTAGTTTGCCAGGTGGACCGATCAAACGGTCACAAATAGCTGCAGGAATTGAGGTTAATGATAAAGTAAATCATCAAAATATGGTTGAAGTATCTATTGTTCCAGAAAGATCATCAAATTTGGTGACGGAATTGGTTCAAAGCAGAAACTTAAAACTGAAACTTTCTTCTTTATCAACTCGTTGTAGAAGTAGAAGAAAACTTCCTGTTGTTGATGAAATTCAAACTGATATGGTTGAAATTAAAAGGAAAATTGATGATAAAGTCAACAAAAAGTCAAAATCACGGGAAAAAGGCGAGTTTTCACAGAGCTCAAAGAGCAGTATTGGTGAATGCAGTAGTAGTACAAGTTTTAGTTGTGACAGCAACGCGAGTATTGTTTGTAGGCCCCACATGTCAAAAGATTTGAGATGGGAAGCTGTTAATAATGTTTTAAAGAAATATGGAAACTTAAATATAAGAAACTTTAAATTAATCAAGAAACTTGGAGGTGGAGATATTGGAACTGTTTATCTTGCTGAACTTATTGGGTCAGATTGCTTTTTTGCTTTGAAAATTTTGGATAACGAGTTATTGGGCCTCAGGAAAAAAGCCACACGGGCACAAAACGAGAGAGAGATTTTGCAAATGCTTGATCACCCGTTTCTTCCGACTTTATTTTCGCAATTTACAACTGAAAAATACGCGTGTTTGGTTATTGAATTTTGTTCTGGTGGTGATTTACATGTTCTCAGACAAAAAAAACCCAACAAATGTTTCTCTGTACAAGCAGCCAGGTAATAATTTTAATAATATTTTTGTTTTTAATTTTAATAGTTTTGTTTTATGATTATTGTTTTTGGGATATAAATATAGGTTTTATGTTGCTGAAATCCTCCTTGCTTTAGAATACTTGCATATGCTTGGTGTTGTTTATCGCGATTTAAAACCAGAGAACATATTGGTACGAGAAGATGGTCATATAATGTTAACAGATTTTGATCTGTCACTTAGATGTGATCCAAACCCGACACTGGTCAAACCAGTGTCACCAGCGGTTGACCGAACCAAACACACCGAGTCAAGCTGCATTGACCCGTTTTGTCTCCAACCATCATGGCAAGTCCCATGTTTCACCCCAAGAAAACCCGCACCAAAGTTAAAATCTGACATGGCGGTCTACGTCAGCCCTCTTCCACAACTTGTAGTGGAGCCCACCGGTGCGCGATCGAACTCGTTTGTCGGGACCCACGAGTATCTGGCTCCCGAGATCATAAAAGGCGAAGGACACGGGAGTCCAGTGGATTGGTGGACGTTTGGGATATTGTTGTACGAGCTTTTATACGGTAAAACGCCATTTAAAGGTACTAGTGACGATGATACTTTAGCGAATGTGGTATCTCGAGGTCTCGAGTTTCCAAACAACCCGATTGTTGGTTTTCATGCTAGAGATTTAATTAAAAGTTTGTTACAAAAAGATCCCGAAAATAGGTTAGGTTCATCAAAAGGGGCCGCAGAGATTAAACAACATCGGTTCTTCGAGGGGTTGAATTGGGCTTTGATACGGTGTGCAACGCCACCCGAAATACCTAAATTGTGTGATGTTAAGAGTACGGGTCGAAAGGGTCCGAGTGAGAATTTGGTGTTTGACTTGTTTTAGCAAAGGAATTTGAGTAATTGTAACACAAATAAATATAATACATTAGTTTATGTACAGTGTACATGATGGATGTAATACAAGATGTTGAACAACCATGGGTTGTATATATTTAGTTATGTAATGTTAAAGTCTTAGGTTTTCAAATTTGTGTTGCTATTTTGTGTTTTTGTGAATCCTGAATCTTATTTTATTTTAAAATTAAGAGTGAGAAGGTGTAATTAAAAAACTTATGGGAGCTCATCATTACCAACCTAATTAACATATGGGAGGTTATAAGTTATCTAAAGGTTCTTCAATCCTATTTGTTTCGTTGTTTTCAGAAACAATCTATATGTAGAATGAAATGATAATATTATTAGCGCCATAAATAGTATAGACAAGGAAACCAGGTTGTACAAAGTGATGGTCCAAATGGTAAGGGTACCTTATACCGGTCCAATATAATAAGTAGTTTATCTGAAATATTAATGAGAGTTTAAGAGAGTTTACTTGTGAAATGACAAGCTTCAACGTCTATATAGATTTTCTTTGACAAAGCCAATTATTGTTACTCATAATTCTAAAGTATATTCGTATTTTTTCTTATTTTAAAAAATAACTTGATAAGACATTCTAATTTTCTATTTTTTGCTATAAATGGCAATTGCCAATTGGTATGACTTTATTATATTGGACCGGTATAAGGTCCTACAAATCTACAATTGATCCTGCTAAAATCAATCTTATCCTTTGGAACAATTTTGATGATCATGTAGATATGATCAAAAATTTAATAACTATATATCAATAAATTGGTTTAGTTATTTATACAATTATAAAAAGAGAAGATATTAGGTTTATGTTTTATACATTAAGGTAACTCAGAGACATTATAAGATACTTTAGTGTTTATACTCGCCTTCTACAAATTTGATCATTAGAAGGATAGATAAATTTACCAAATCATAAAATTTAACTTTAGATGTTTCCTATAGGGTGTTACTAATCCACACATTAAATCTCATATTTATTACATAATAGATATGTTCTACCACACACTAGTAGTAGTAGCGTAACGCACATTAAGTAACGCTACATTAAGTTGCATTAAGTAGAAACTTGATAAGAGAGACACAGTTACAAGTATACAACCACAAGGAGACGGATATCTTAATCGAAACACCAAACAAAGGTCCAGTTTCAAACTAGAATAAAAAATATCTGATATATGAATATATTAAACAAGAAACCATGATCCTTTTCATCATGTAACTATTCTTTCTTCCCGATCCCATGAGACATGTTATAGATTCCACGTCCCTGTAAAAGTATAGGAATAGTTTATAATTAACTCATTTATTTAGTAATTACTGTAAATGTGCTTAAATTTGAATATTAGAAATAGAGTGAACTCACAATGAGATATATGGAAGAACCTGCCAATGCAAGAGGAATAGCAATAGAAGTGATTTTATCCATTGGGCCTTTTAGATACGTGGGTTTATGAATGCTTTGAAAATATTTTTGCTTCTCGATCAGCTTCTCTCTTGGCCTAAAAGGTGGTTCTTCTATCATCCTAAATATTACGTAACACGCGGAACAAAATAAATCATTTACTATTTTCAATCGATATAAGTATTTTAAAATCAATAAAATGACAAACATTAAGTGTTTCTCCGTTAATATAACACATGTGTATGTTATATTACCTATGCATATAACCTACACATTAACACACATGTATAAAAGATTGATCACTAGAAAAACTCTTATATATAGAGAAAAAAAAAACTCAAATTAATAAAAAATTACTTTAATTACTAGCTTATACATACAATAAACAAAACGTTTAAAATTTTAAATACACATAAAAAGTAATGAATGTGTTCAACTACTCTATAATCAATTGTAAATAAAATAAGAAAGAAAAATGTCATATGAAATCATCAGGAGCATAGTTTAGTTTCACATATTGAACTTACACATGTAAAATTAAGCAAAATGGATACCAATCTCAAATTCTCAAGTTAAATCAAACGAAGCACAACTTTAATGATAAGTATACGAATCGAGAAGCCTGATTATATTGATCAATATGGACTTGAAAACAGATTGATGAAAGCCAATTAAATTGAATTCGTATGAGTAAGAAGTCTTACGTTACGTGAGTATTGAAAAAGATAAGAAGTTCGCGCAGGTGCAGAAATGGAGATTCAACGAGGGAACAAAATCAAAGTGATCAGTAGAGACGATGATTCGAGAATTGTGGAGAAACAATATATGAACAACCTGGTGGGCCTTTGGGCTTAACTTAGGCCTGGTGTGCTTCTAGAATGATTTAGATTACGAATATTCGAAATTTCGAATAACATAACCAAAAAAAAGTTGGGTTTTATTATGATCAATGTTTTACCTTTTAGGTATTAGTAATTTGTGTATGTGACGGGTGTTGTCGGGAGTGGTGATACAGACAAGGTTAAGTTAGTGTAAAGAAACGCATGAGGTTTCGACGACTCAGTTACAAATATCAAAGCGTAGATAAATAAAAACGTATTGTAATAGTGTTTTATGAAACAAAAAATCTAGGTTTCCGTAAAAAGAGAACGTCAAAAAACACACAATTTATTAAACGAGAGGTAAACATATATCATATCTGACATGGCCTAGGTTTAAATATTATGACACCTTGATTTAAAAGTAAAGTTATAAATTAAATATGTTTAACTAAGTTCAATCTAGATAAAATTTATATCAAAACGTTCTTAAAAACGGAATGGGGATGTGCCACCAGGATTGAATATGATTAGTTGGCAATAAGTTTATCAATCGTTAGGGGCCTATGAGGGGTGTAACGAAAAGTACGACTACACATAGCTAGATTTTTGGGTTTTTTACATACATCATATTTATATTTAAAATAAAAACATATACTAAACCATTTAATTTATTTAAGTTTTAATCAAATACTAATGACACAAAGATTTAGGAACTCATAACTCTAATATCACGTTTTTCCAAGCTGACCATCTTTCTTATGTAGAAGATTACATCTTCTCTCTTGGAGCTGGCCTTTTTATCTTTTGGTATAAAGGCAGACGATTTTCATTTTACCTTCCCAAATCATGTTATGAGGAACTAGGCTGAGTATGTTTGTCATAGTTTACACTATAGATATATCAGCCTTTGAAGCAACTACTATGGTTTATGCTTTCTAGCCTTTAGGTCATGTGTTGTAATCGTGGGAAACATCTTACACAAATGTGTAAAGTAGCGTCACATAAGTTCGTGAACTGATCAGGCCCCTACCTAAATTCTGCGTAAAGTGGAAACTAAGTCAAGCATTTTTCGTCCATGTGGTTAACCTTAAATTGCTAGTTTCGTCCAAGTTTTGAAATCTTGCCTATGGTACTCTATAGTTTACATATCTTGCCATTTTAATCCAAATCTTAACACAAGTTAGATCTCCATGTTAACCCCAGTCATGAGCAGGGGTATTTTTGCAACCAAACACTTTATAAGTAAACCCTCTCTCACCAAAAAAATACCCATCTAGATATAACCCTCCCAAGCATCCATTGTTCTGCTTCCTCCCTTAGACTGTCTGCAACGTTGAGGGGTTGCACTTACTACATGCATCCTAATCAGCATGCCATCTCATCTTTTTACCCATCCTTCCTATATATACAATTTACCCTCAACAGTAACATATTCATCCTTCTCACATACACCCACTTTGTACAAGTTATTACTGCATTTGTACAAGTCAATAAAGCATCATATAATAAAATAAATGAAATAAACATAAAGAAAGTAAACGGATGCTGCACGTGGTAAAGTGCAAAAGGTGAAGGACACAAACCCCACAACACTTGCACGCCCCAAGTGCTTCCAAATTGATGTCCACGTCGGACACGGATTTCCGCGTTGGAGACCGTCTTAAAAAAATGGTCATGAACACCACGAAAATTTCCAAACTGAAGATTAGTAGTTAAACCAAAAGTCAAAAAAAATGGTCATGAACACCGCGAAGATTTCCAAACTGAAGATTAGTAATTAAACCAAAAATCAAGCATTTCAACAAACACCTGGTGCACCAATCTATAGTGTAATCAGAACCCAATTAAAAAAAACTTCAAGATTTGAACGATAACATTAACAGATTTCAAATTGATCTAAACCTACACTTCCAACAGGCATTGGAACCACTAACTCCAGATTCAAATGCGGCACGGAATTATGTAAGACGTAAAGTATGCAAAATCAAACCCTAAAACATTCCGTTTCAAAAGCAATACTTTTCTGAATCCACCAAAAGTCACAGACTGGAACGTTGATTATTCAAGTGGGGATTTTAGTAATTTCTCGATCTTGGTTATGAAGAAAATGATAATGTTAGGACTTGGGAAGTGTTTACATGCTGATAGACATATTGAGGGTGATCGTGAAGGTAAGTCAAACCACACAAACATATTACCATCTTCAATTTGTGAGAGGATCTGAGATGGCTATTTTTTTTAACAAGGAAGCAGACGAACAATGGATGTTTGGGAGGGTTAAATCTAGATCGGTATTTTTGGGAAGAAAGGGTTTACTTATAAAGTTTTCAATTGCAAAAATACAAAAATATCCTGCTCATGACTGGGGTTAACATGGAAATCTAACCTGTGTTAAGATTTGGATCAAAATGTCGAAAAAATATTTAAACCACAGAGTATCATATACAAGATTTAAAATTTAAACAAAACTGGCAATTCAAGGTTAACGGACGAAAAATGAAATTAACTCTATATACTTTATACTTATTTTAGTGATTATGTTTTTACAATAATTTGAGTTATTTGTCTAATTTTATTATGATTTAAATTTAAATTTAAAAACATTCACCTTGTTACTCAAATCAAATTTAGTCTTTCTTTTTATTTATAATTTCATCAATAAAATTTATTTGATTTTTAATCCAAACTTTTTATTAACTTGTTAATATGCTATTATAAAATTCTAACAAAATTCGTTATTTTTGTAGAGTGTATTTTTAATTTGTTTTATACTTTTTTATGTTATTTAACTATTGCAAATCTTTAACTTTAGGAAGATAGTATAAGATTACATTTTTTTAACAGTATTGTCCGAACGCTCGAGATCATCTTGCTAAATGGATTACCCTTTCGCCCGAATAACAAAGCGTCGTGACCCGACCCACTCGCCCATAAGGTAGCCACAACTTGAAAAACTCTCTGGCTCAACTCGAAACAAATTTGTTATGAACAAGATTGCAATTATGAAGAAAGTCATGGCTACCGCTTGAACAAACCATTAAAAAAATTACATTATTGTATATGTGAACCCCTATAATAGCCTGGTATCTTACCAAGTAAAGAATAAGAGAAAACAAATGGGAGTATAGGATCTGAAATCCTCATATGAACAAAGGTGTTGAAGGACGGGTTCAGTCTAACAAAGAATCAAAGTCACTGGCTAAAAGAAGGCGAGTCATAGTATTTGGTTACGGTTACTCGAAGGCGAGTCGTAGTATTTGGTTACGGACTTCTGGTCACTCTTAGAATTATAACATGCACAGTAACTAAAAAAACTATTGATTAATTATTATTATACAAAAATAAATAGTACAACTTATACAATTAATTTTAGGTAGAGTGTTGTGAGAGACTTATAAATATGTTTATATTGAGTTAAATGTAATAGATAAGACACTACATAACATTATGTTGTTCTCTCTCACTACATTTTTCTCCCCATGCATGACATACAATATTTATTTTGTTATAATTTTTTTTGAAAACATATATATTAAATACACACTATGATATTAGATACATAATTAGCTATTTATGGAAAACTTTAAAACTTAAAAAGAAAGTGTTAAGAGTTGTTTAAAACCAGTTTGGGCCCAATTAAAGATCTTATATTGACAGTATTTTCACTAATGGGCCTTCCGTCCGCATAGTCAAAACCGTCATATTCATATCATATTCAGTTCTTTTAACGCTAAAAATCATTTCGGTTGTTGTAACACTAATGGATCTTTTTATGGATGAAGTTCAAACATTTATTTTTGTCTAATACATCGAATTAATTCAGTTAATCCACAAGCTCTTTCATATTTCTTTTTTGCAATAATATATCGTAAATTTTATTACTAATTAAACTATATTGTTAAATATAAGACATCACTGAAAATACAAACTTTTGATTCAAAGGAATAAATTACTTGTATATTGATATAAAGTCATGTTAATAACCATCAGTATTCTGAGAATTGTAAAATTGTCATGCATTTGTATGTGGTACTTTTATCTGATACATCAAATGGTTGTATAATTTTTCACTGCTTTTACTTCATCATTGATACAAAAGTGCATTCCTCTTTCTTTTGTTTTCACAATCTTAGTTCAAAAAGTGAATATGAATTATAAGGTTTATGATGCGTTTTTACATAAGAAAAACATACAAAATGATAGAGAAGAACCAAAGAAAGAAGATACAAATCAATTTTTATATTCAGTTAATCAAAATGACATAGTTTTGAATTGTTTCGTATATAAGTTAGATGCATAACAACCATTGGCGAAGCTATTAAGGGGCCTGGGGTAGCCCGGGCAACCCCAGTTTTTTTCGCGCGTAGTGTAAATTTCGCGATTTCGACCAAAATTTTTTTTATATATATAGGCCGGCAACCCACCAAATCCCTTAAAATTCTGCATATATGATCTTGGCAACCCCACTAGGTAAATCCTAGCTTCGCCACTAATAACAACTTCATATTCACTTTCCCCAATATATTATTGGTTTTGCAAAAAACGTCTCTCTTGATGTATCCCTTCCGGTCGTATTGAAACTAGTACGTTTAGATTTCAAAACCTTTTTACATAACGTACTTTCATGTCGTATTCTAAACATAAGGTGTGACATATGGACGTTAATTTTTTGTCGACATGGTAGGTATAATTGGTCACAATCAAATAATTTATGAAAAATATAAATGCCCAAATATCTTGGCCACGGGATATTGTCCTATTAGAAGACACAAATTAACCATTCATGTGCCTAAGTGCCTAACTATAGGACATGCAAAGTTGAAAAACTCTCTCTCTCCCCTCCCTATCTGAACTAACTATATGTCTATATATCCCAAATTGAACAAATTCAATAAATTATATCATAAAATAATAATAATGATATTGGTGATTGAGAATTTTAGAAACTTTTTTGGAGTTTTCTTTATACGTACTATTCAATATTCAATACAATATATCAAAATAAAACGCTAGCAAATCGTGTGTTCGTTATAAAATGCAAATCAAGTGTTGTGTTAACAGTTAAAAGAATAACTGAATGAGAAGATGTTCCGACTTCTAAATTTGTCTTGTCAGTTTCTAAAAACTATCATGTCCTCATTTATTATCCGATAAATAGTCTCACTTATAAAAATGATGTATCGTTGTCACAAAGTGTGTGCGTTGTAGTTACCAACGTGCATATCGTAGTTATAAATTAAATAACATGTAACAATTTAGACGAAGATGCATCAAGTTTTGAAACTTTGATACACTAGTTTAGTGCTTAATAAGCAATATACACTGCCAGATTATGAAACTTATAACCATGTCCATAGTAAAAAAACATGCATCATAGACCAGGGGCGGATCCATAGTGTCGGGACCGTGTTCATAGGAATACCCCGCTTTTCGAAAATTTAGTAGAAATTTTTTTTTTTTAGTGTTAAAAGTCTGAGTGAATACATAACTATTTTAAAGGGTGAATCTTACCATTAATATATCTC
>WOUH02000009.1:7947418-7963584 GCA_009936405.2 Stevia rebaudiana
AAGTATGCATGTCAGATGCAGGAACTTCAGGTTGCAGGTGATGGATGGGTTAGCTTGGAGGCATTATCGGACTTAGATAGTATGCTGGCATAGTTAATGTAATATGATGTACATTAGATTGAAATAATGTAATAAAGCATTCGGGTTTAATATATATATTTGAGTTTTATTTCCGCTGCTGTGTAAATTCTGTTTAAACCTTGTGTTTTGTGTAAATCCGATGACGTAGAGAGCCCATGGAGTTTGGGGCGTCACACAATCACTTACGTTGATACACTGATCAATCCCAACCAACTCATGATTATAACTCTAACCACCATAGTTGATGCTTTACCAATCGTCTAAACTAACCAATTCAAACTTCAAAAATTTAAATAAAGAAACGTCAAAGCTAAGTCTTACTTAATTACTTCTTTTCATATATAACCAACCGTCACCAACAAGAAGCCGGGAACAACAATTACACTATCTTGACAAAGACTCGAACCCATGACCCAATCCATGACTCAAACCCATGATCCAACCCATGACTCAAACACATGACCCAACCATGACTCGAACCTATGACCCGATCCATGACTCTAACCCATGACCTAAACCATGACTCGAACCCATGACCTAACCCAAGACTTAAACCCATGACCCGACCCATGACACAAACCATGTCCTGACCCATGATCCAAACCATGTCTGACCCATACTAACCATGGCATGACACATGATTCAAATCATCTCCTGAACGATGACCTGACACATGAACCGATTCACGACCCAAACCATGACCCGACCCACTACCCGACCCATGAACAAACCCCTGGTCACCATGACTTGTCACACGACCCAAACTATGAATCAACCCACAACCAAAACCATAACCCAACCCATGATTCAAACAATAACCCGACTCATGAAACGACCCATGAATTGTAATCATTCCATCATTTTTTTTCTGCATACCAAACAACATCAGGGAATGGAATAGTAGTGATTCATTCCATTCCCTTGTCCATTTGTTATATTCCTTCATCCATTACATCACCTCATACCAAATAGACCTTTATAGCTTAATGGAACTAAATGTGGAGCTTATTTTAAAAAGTCTTAAGAGGGATTTAAAAAAAAAACTCATAACCGACTCAAACAAACTCTAATTGTACTCAATTTAGCGGCGTTGGAACCGTCTCGTGAACTCTAAGATCTTAGCTTTTAGGGTTTATCTTTTGGGTTTAACTATTATGGTTTAGCTTTTAAGTTTTGATTTTGGGTTAACTTTAGGGTTAAGTTTAGCTTTGAGGTTTAGGTTTTAGGGTTTTTAGCTTTAAGGTTTAGATTTTAGGGCATAGTACTTAGCGTTTAGTTTAGAGTTTAGCTTTAGGTTTAACATTTAAATTTAGCTTTTACGGTATAGCTTTTAAGCTTTAGAATTTACGTTTTCAGCTCATTGTGTCTTCCTGCTTATCATTGTGTCTTCCTGCTCGTCATTGCTTTTCAGGGTTTAGCTTTAAGGTTTAAGTTTAGGGTTTAGGACTTAATATTTAGGATTTTACGTGACGGTTCCAACAACGCTGCAATGAGTTCAATCGGAGTTTATTTGAGCCGGTTTATGAGTTTTTTTAAAATCTCTTTTAACTTTATTAGAATAAGCCCATATTTAGAATAACTCACCCTATTTCCCTTATGAAAGGTCTTAATTTCCCTTATAGAAGGTCTTGTGTTCGAGTCTCGTTTGAAGTAATATGTTATGGGTTTGAACCAATGGTTTCTTTTAGTGATGAATTTCTTTTTGGATTATGGGATCAGGGTATGGTTATAGTAGGAAGGAGTGTTAGGGTAGGAAGGGTAAGGAGCTATCCCATCCATTGTATTTTTTGATCAACGGCCAGAAAAAACGCGATGGCATTTTTGTAAGTATTCGCAACTTTGAAAAGATGTTAAGGGTAATATCGTCACAATCGTATAATACAATGACAATTGTATAACACAATGCCAATCGTATAACACAATGACAATCGTAAAACACAAATCATGACACAACCTACAAAGCGTACACATCGTATAATACAATGATGCATATAAAAAACACAATGATGCATTTAAAAAAAAACACAATGACGCATATCAAAAACGCAATAATGCATATCAAAAACACAATAATGCATATCAAAAACACAACGATGCATGTCGGTTAAAAATTTGTAAACCCCTCCAGCCACGTGTCGTTAATTTAAAAAAAAAATTCCCTCTTGCCACGCGAGCTAGACACAATTACCAATGTACCACTCCTTTAAAAATTTCCTCTTGTCACGTGTCGTTACCATAGTCCCTGTTATCCTTCCTACCCTAAGACCCATTCGTATTTGAACCCAACCCTATGGGATCAAGTTGCTCGGTTGTCAAGTGGTCGTTGTTTTTGCCGGTAGAGAAAATGTATATAATAAATAATATTTAGTTAATGTTTTTTTAAGGGGTTTTTAATTATAATGATATTGATTAAACAATTCGAAATAAAATATTAAAACCAGTAAACGAAGCATACAGATCATTATGAAAGTCTTTCTTCAATGATAATTCAATGTATAAAGAACACGAGAGGCAGAAGATGCAGAACGTGACATAATTAAATTACTATTATAAATATATGTTAGTGATTTGATTCCCGTATTTTTTTTTTTTGTTTCTCAAGTTTTATGGGTATTTAAAAAAGCTGTTATCACATTGCAGATGCGATAATTATAGATTTTTTTAATGGCGATTCTTAGATCTAACTACCGATCTTTGTTTTGTTTTAGAAATATTCCGTTTAGGTTCATTTTTTGCGTTTTTATGTTTGTATTTGCTTTGCACTCGGTTTATTAATCGATATCCTATAAGAACACGATATATTAGAATAACTCTCTAATATTATTATAACTGAGAAACTAACTCAAAACTCAATTACAACTCAAAGACACACATAACCCTATTACATGGCTACATATATACAGTAGAGACCCGACTTGGTCAACAAGTTAACTAAAACCCTAAAACCCCTTAAATCCTAAAACTCACTTCATTTAAGAGTTACATGGGTCGGTTTATATCACCAACTTATGATAGGCCCGTACTCGGGAATTAAACCCAACAGATTTAAGGTTAGTTTTGGCAAGATTTAATTCATCATTCAAGAATATAAAAAATACAAAAATGAGGTAGTGTTCTATACCTGATCGGTGGAAATCTTAATGCTATGTTGAAAAATTATCACATTCGATTAAATTGTTTCATTATAGTTTGACACCTTATGATATTAACAATCAAGGAAGGCTGAAAGTTGGAGATTAAAAGAGGAGATATTGGGTTAGTTGGTCGGTCGTCTATTGACTTGGTGACATCGGTGTTAATTCCCGACAATTTATTTTGAGTTCGAATACTTGAAAATTGGCAAACAATATTTGGATTGTATCATTGAGAGTGGCATAACTTTAGGACTACATGAAATGGAGAGTCCACATGAGGTGATCGATCAGTTGTTGATCGATCTTCAACCACATTACTTTAGGAGTTGTGCCAAATTGCTCATTTCAACTACGAGGAAAAACGTACACATACGGGTATAATTGTGTAGTTGATGTTATAATTTCTAATTGGTTGGTGCTGATTAAATCTAATAATTTGCCCAATAGGTGAAAAACGTGCAAATCTTTGCAGCATCTCAAGGTGCAAAGAAATACTTTGAGCATGTATTTGGTGCGATTAAAAAACGATGGTACATAATAAAAAACTGGCTCGAGCTTGGACACCAAAAAATTCAAAAACATAATGTATGCTTTTATCATATTGCACATTGCACTAATTTTAACGTTATTTTACTCCATTTTGTGAAAATAACATTAAAAGCATTGGGTTAATCAAGCATCATCATCATGAGCCGGGGTCTCATTGAAAGCAACCTTTTTATTCCTACGGAGTAGGGGTAAGGTTGTTTACATATCACCATCCTCAGACTCTACCTTTAGGTGAGATATATTGAATACGATAATGATGATTACGTTAAAACCGATGCTCAACAACAAGTTGACAATGCACAACAAAACAAGAAGTGTATCATAATCTTAAGTCGGAATTGGTTGAGCATATATACAAGACAGACACGTGTAATTTTCTTAGGATTGACAATTCACAACAAGCAATAATCATTAATCAAGGTGTAATTTTTTTAGGATTGACAATGCACAACGAATAATAATCAACGTAAATTTTTTTCTATGGGGAAAAGTAAGTGATATAATTTTATGTTTGAGTAAGGCCACCTCCAATGGTGAAGCTTGGTTGATGTGGCAAGGAACTGAACGGGTAAGTGGACACAAGAACCATCGGAGAGATCAGGTTTTGGAATTTTGGTGCGGTGCTCATATATCCAAATGCATCTGCGTTTGGTTGGATGTGGGTGGTTCCCATCTTTCACATCTCTCTCACAGATTATAGAAAAGATCAAGTGAATCAAACTTGTATTAATGATGGTACAAAGAAACAAATTACCCAGTTTTCGTATTTATAGACTTTTGACACTTGGCCTCCAAGTAAACTTGAATTGCAAGTATCCTTACTTCTCTAACAAGTACGTAGCACATCTTTGATTCAAATTAAAATACTAGGTAATTAAAACTAACCCAAACCTCAGAGTATGTGAATTGCATACAACTTTTTTAACCCTCGTATTTACGTCATATTACATGATTAGACTAACAACACCCACATTTGCATACACACATATATACACATATATTATATACAATGGTGTTTGAAAGTGGATTTAATGTTGGAATTGAAAATGAGGTTTTGAAAGGATGAGTAAATCTAATATTGAGAAATTTCTTTGGGATTATTACTATTATTATTTTTTTAACAACAATAACGATTATATTAATTATAACAAAGCCAAAGAACCATTGAATTAATGGCCCAAATACAATAAACCTGTGCATTTACTCCTACAAAAAACAAATTACGACATGTCTATCATGAAATACTGGGAAAAATAGCCAAGAGTTCTAATTAAGAGCTCTAATCTTTGCCATGTTTTTAACACATCGATAACACTGAGACTTGATTTTCTCAAGGATGAAAACAGAAGAATCCGGGTATTAGAGAAAAGACGACCATTCCTTGATTTTCAGATACTGCAAATTGTTGTTTATATTAAAGATATCTTTAGTTTTTGCATCTTTTTTTACCTGTTATGATTTACATCTCAGAAATGAGTGACTGAAATATATTGGTAATTAAACATATCCAACTTCATCCATCCTAACCTTTTTGACCGGACACGATTAGCTTGTGGACATAGGAGGAAGACATCAACACTTTCGTAATTTCCTGTGTTAGTTGGCAGACCAAACATAAAATGGATTGCAAAAAAATAACCTATTCAAACCAAAATCAGGGCCAATGGGATACAATTTAGAGTAAACACCAAATAAAACAAGATATTTTGACCTAACCATTAAAAATGGTCAAAATACAATAGAGTGGGACATAGTGTGATATGACGTATGACGTGATACATAGCAAAACAGTGAAGCTGAAAATGCTCCACACCCCCCATAGGCCAAAGCCTAACTATTGAACATGATAAAGTAATTGAAAGCAAAAAATTATATCATTAGTGGAGTTTTATGTTTCAAAGGAACGTTTATTCATTTATTGACTTGGCATAGGATATTGCGTGTTAGCTATCACTTGTCAGACGACATAATCAATATTGATTTCTCGACCTTCGTAAAACCGTATCCCAGATAAGCAGGAAGCATATTGAATCCGTAAACCCTCTCTTATTTTCTGGTTCAAACCAGTGACCTTAATCCAATGCAAATTTTCTCTCCCTCACAAGTATACTTAGAATAATTATGCTCTGAGTAAGAGTTAAATTTGAAGAGATAGCCTCAAGTCAACACCTCCTTCTAACTACTTGAGTTAGAAATTACTAATTATTGACTAAAATGATGTTCAATGGTCGTTTTCAACACATTTGCTTATTAGCAATTTCAACACATAATTACAACATTTGAATTCCTATATTGAAAAATATCCCTCTTTTACATTTTTTATAAACAAATATACACACTCCCATCTTTACGGTTCTATGTTCTTAACATCATTATATCTCCACTCCACAAAATCTTAACCTAAACCTAAAACCACTTAGTTGGTAACTATACCCTTTATTACTTCATGAAATTAAGTTCATATCATATTTACTGTTAAAATTTAGACTAAAATGCAATTTGAGTCCTTGTGATTCCAGACGGAGTAGGATTGTCTTCTCACCATGTCCCTGGGTTCTTGTAGTTTCATTATTTTGTTTATTATGTCCCCGAATTTGACGACCATCACTTTTTCCTTTAATTTGCTAACTGATGACATTAGTGGTGGAGGCAAAAAGTCATTTCATCCCACTTTAAATCCTTTACCCCATTGTTTACCACCAATAATCATCCTCGTATGGTTCTAGATTCGTCCCCACCATTGATTGACTGTGAATTTCTTCTTCAACCTGAACTCGAATTTTCTTGTTGAAAGTGACAGGGAGAGGTTGTGGTAAAAGGTAGAAAGATCGATCGGTTTTAAGGGTTTTTGGATTGATCGGTTAAAATGGGTTTCTTATAGAAAGATCTAACCTCAGATATCCTACTAATGGGGTTTTTATTATAAAATTTACCCCCTAGTTGTATGAATTCTAACCTCAAATAGGTATGTAATTGGTTTTGTATAGTGTTGCCAGATGGTTACTACTTTATAAATTGGTTTGTTAGTTGTAATCTGGTTAGTAATTGTTTCATGTTTGCTAATATGTTTTTGGAGGAAAACAAGGGAAGAACCAAGGATGAAGATGAATTTAGGAGGGAACAAGGAAGTGGGTTTGTGTATTTGATGAAGAATCTTGTCATAGGGGACTCAAACCGCAAAAGATAAGGGACTAAATGGTCTTTTATGTGTTTTATAAAGATAAATTTGACTACGGTTAATCAGAGAGACTCAATAGACAGATTTTTGGTGGAGAGGGGACGCAACCTTACTCCGTCTGAAAACCACACGGACCAAAATTACGGTTTACTTTTAACTTAAAAACATCATTGATATTTTAACCGTATTACATTTTATGTTGCGTATAAACTACAGGTAAAGTAGGATAACTAGTAATTATAAGTATGAGTTGAAATTATAAAAAAATATCTAAAATAGTAACTCAATGAAATAATCTTTGTATATTCAAGGGGCATCAATCAGGCACAAATTGATAATATGGCAAGGATCAAGGATGTTACATTGCAAAATAAATCCTTAACCCTTCATTTTTCACTCCATGTGGATGGTAACATGAATCTTACAAAAAATTAAAAGAGACCATGTAAAATTGAAATCTAAGGTTTTTCTATTGAGAGCAAATTCACTCTCATTTTAAGGAAGAACACAAACACAAAAATATGTTGGATCGTGTGGGACATAATTCTGTTACCGAGATACTAAACAAGTCGAGCTCGAGCTCTCATAACTAGAAACCATCCAGGCTCAAACTTTAGTGAGCTCGAGTCAACATGTTTACACCCCTAGTCGTTCTATGATGCTCAACATGTTTATCCCACTGAGGTTTAAAATAATCAATTGAAACGTTATTATACACGAATATAATAAGAAAACGTTGAAAAGTAAAAGCAAAGCATAGAGTATGTCAAGGAACGAAGGAGGGGGGTAGGTGCGAGATTTGACCCAACCATCCAAAAACGACCACCTAAACCCACATATAAAAACCACACTTCACCTCTTCCCTCTCAGCTTGCACGTTCCACCAAAACAACTTCTTATCTATTTTCACTTTTAGTCCTTCATCTTTCTTCATATTTCCATCTCACAACATTCGCAGAATGCAGTGTGTTGCCCCTTCAACTAGCATTGGTTTCAAGTCCACAATCAGGACTCCGCCGTACACCGTCTCCCATCGGCTCGCTCAGCCGCCGATCAACACTATTCGATGTGTTGCAAGCCCTTTCGACGCCGCTGCAGCCAATCTGTCCGCAGCCGCGCCATCCACCAACAACTTCACATCCGGCGGGATCGGCAAGAGCCGAGCCGATTGGCAGAGCTCGTGTGCTATACTGGCTAGCAAGGTTAATTCGCAACAGCAGGACACCGATAAGTCTAGCGGTACTGATAAACTCACCGTCGTTAACGGAGTTAACGGACATAGTAGTTTAGATCTGGTTCCGGTTAACAAGTTACCGAAACCGCTCACTATTGCCGATCTATCGCCGGCGCCGGCACATGGTTCGACGCTACGCGTCGCCTATCAAGGTGTACCTGGTGCGTATAGTGAAGCGGCCGCCGGAAAAGCTTATCCGAACTGTGATGCTATTCCTTGTGACCAATTCGAGGTTGCATTTCAAGCGGTGGAGCTTTGGATCGCAGATCGCGCTGTTTTGCCGGTTGAAAACTCACTCGGCGGAAGTATTCACCGCAATTACGATCTACTTTTGCGCCACCGTCTGCACATCGTCGGAGAAGTGCAGCTTCCGGTTCACCACTGTCTCTTAGCGTTACCAGGCGTCAGGAAGGAATACATCAACCGCGTGATAAGCCATCCGCAAGCCCTATCTCAGTGCGAGTTAACTCTCACCAAGCTCGGATTAAACGTCACTCGCGAAGCCGTCGACGATACCGCCGGTGCTGCCGAGTTCGTCGCAGCTAACAATCTCCGTGACACCGCAGCGATTGCCTCAGCACGCGCCGCCGAGCTCTACGGCCTCAACATTCTCGCCGACGGAATCCAAGACGATTCAAGCAACGTCACACGATTCGTGATGCTTGCTCGTGAACCGATCATACCTCGCACCGATATTCCATTCAAAACAAGCATCGTCTTCGCTCACGATAAAGGAACATCGGTTCTGTTCAAAGTTCTATCAGCGTTCGCGTTCCGTAACATCAGTTTAACGAAAATCGAAAGCCGGCCACATCGCAACCGGCCGATTAGAGTCGTCGGAGATGAGAATTTGGGGACGGCGAAACACTTCGAATACTTGTTCTATGTTGATTTCGATGCATCAATGGGGGATGTTAGGGCTCAGAACGCATTGGCAGAGGTTCAGGAATTCACATCTTTCTTGCGGGTGTTGGGTAGCTATCCCATGGACATGACTCCATGGTCACCCTCACAATGATTTATTATTTATGATGTCATTTTAATTTATGTATTTAGTTTTGTAATGAATTTGTTGATTTTCACGATATACTTTTCTTTTTTTGAAGAAAAAAGAAAAAGTGGTAATGTTTCAGTAAATATGTAATATGATGGTGGTGGGTGAGGATTTCCATTTGAAGGAGTTTAAGAATTAATAACCATCTCATAATACTTTTATTTGTTCTCCAGTCTTACGTTCCCGTTTTAACGGCATATATTCTTATTTCTATTTTTAAAGTACTTCAAGTATATTAATTACATTTTGTCTCGAATAGAACTTATGGTCTTCAAATGTAAGAGCATCCAATCCGGTTATTTATAGAACTTATGAATGCCACATGGTCACGTATTTAAATTTTATTAATAAGTTTATGTGCTAATGTGCATGTATCTAATTTATGCGTTGTTTGTCACCACGTTTATGTATGAAACTAATAAGTTGAGAGCGTGTTACGCGGAGTTTTAGGTGTAATTAAGTACATAAAGAACCCGCAATGCCTGCTATATTTGGAAATAAAGAAAAAGTTTTGTCGTAAAATAAGAGTTAAGGAATATGCAACTGAGTCGATTTTGAATAAAAACAAAGCCCTTAGGATAGGTGAGACAAATAAAATTGCAAACAGTCAATTTGTAATATCAAAACGTAGTGAATTCCAATCTAATATACTTTTTTATGACTATAGTTACAGTGATTAACAAACTAAAAAATGAATAAATGATATCATGATTTTCTCAAATTGTGATTGGTCCAACGGGGTGAATCATGTAAATTGAGTTTCCGTAATATGTTTTAACTTTTAACGAACTAAAATAAAATATATAGTATTTAACTCACTATTTTATTTCATATAGACATTCAAATAAAATTAAATTTTGAAACATGATGCTAACGAGTGTTACCAAATACTTATACAACACAAAAGTATATATAAATAAAATCACATAGTAAGAATAACATTAGTCTACTTATAAGTTATAACATAAAAGGAGGGGTTATATATGTCTCGACCCGAATAAAAATGAAATGATAAGTGGTGGAGCAACAGGTACCTAAGATGATAAGTTGCGATGTGTTATTTGTGTTTTCATGACCACATGTTATTTTTATTTTTATTTTTGAACAGCCAGACCACATGTTATTTGGACCACATTCTCGCTTCGTTAACTACCCCCCTTAAGTCATATCCCTGTCAATCACCAATATCATGTTTTAGGTTAATGTTTTTCAATACATGCATGATGCATCCGATTTTCAATGCATGATGCCAAACTACTTACTTTTCTTAATGAATATTGCTTAAACCTTACTTTTAAACACTGAGTTTAGTGGTCTGTTAGCCTTTAAGAGCTTTGAGAAAGTCTAATAAAATAATCGTTAAAAGGAATTATTTACTTGTTTATAGAAATTTTGCTTTAGTTTTCAAAATATTTAAACATAAAAACTCACCAAAGAGGCAAGGATATCCTTATTTATAATCCCATTTTCGTATAACTCAAACTGGCTCTGCCTTACATATTCTTAACCTGTTAAGAGCATTCATATCTTTTTCTCTATATTTACCCCTTCGAATTTTGTTATTTATCTCAATTTTTGTTTTATTAAAAAACACCTTCTTTATTTTTTCTTTTATACACGAACAAAAAATTGTAGATATTGTGAATAGTATTTTCTATTATTAGAGAGTCCCATAAAAAGTTATAAATTATTAAAAAGTAAAGATGAAGATAAAGAATAAAATAAAAATGAGTTTTAAGCTAGAATATTTAAATCTACTAGAAGAGAATGTGAACGCTCTAGAGCCCACAACCACTCTTACCGCTAAGAGTGTATTTTACCCAATTGGTCTTTGGACCAATCAACCAAACCTATACGTATGGCACAACAATGTAATACTTTTAAGGGTGTAACACGTCATTTGTTATAACGTGGTACCCATGTTCTCTCTTAATAACCCATGTTAACCATTTATGTCACGCGAAACTTGGTTTAGATCAAAGGTCTATCACTAACGACATGCCTTGTCAGTTACATAATGTGGTCAGAAAGTTATTTGGTAAATGCGAAAGTAGTCACACCACCATGAGAAATATCAAATAAGTATGAATATTCATTTACACCAAAGAGAAAAATTTAAGATTATATTACTAAATATTGCTTATCCACAATATAAATGACTGCTTGATGACAGAGAAATCATTTGGCAAATTCGCTAATGAAACTCTAAACCTTAAAACCGTCAAAATTTTCCAATAGATCTAAAAAATGTAACTTTAAAACCCTCACAATTCACATTCCTTCTTCAAAACTCATGAACCACCCACCTTGCCTCCTGCTACCTCATATTTTTATTCCCTCTTTCATCAAATAACTAGTCTCTAACCATTAATCAAGTTTTCTTTCTCTCAATTTCATACAACCTATTATAACTCGTTTTTAAACAAGCAAGCAAGAGTTGTATAATTCACAACTCATAAGGAAAGTGTGTTGTGGTTAAGCAGTGGTTCACATGCATGTGACTTTCAAGTTTTTTATTCAACATAATGGAAGTATATATAAATATACTTTTTTTTTTGATGTTATCACCTTATGCATTTCTATCTTTGAACTCACAAGAGATGTTTTGGAAGTAATTTGGTCGTGTTTTCAAGGCAGGGCAGAAGAGATTAACATATGTGAAATATTATTGTCTCAAGTGTAATAGATAGTTCGTAACTTCGTATTAATTTGATGAGAAATGATTAAGCCAGAAATATAGTTTTATTAAGCTAATTTTTTAAATGCTTAAATGTTAAATCTGTAAGCAACGTAATTTGAAGTTTTGAACCCTTATCACATTAACGAGTAAACCTTATGCATCATCATATATAACAGCTTGTTAATCACTATATAATAAAATAATTTTCTTTTCAAAGGATTAGTAAAATGATATTAAAAAGAGGAAAAAGATGTTAGGTGAGAATTGAAATTAATCGAAAAGCCATATTGTCAAGTATGGTCCATGTGTGGTGGCCGGGCTATGGGTGTGGTAGGTGGTGATGTGCGGTAAGGACAAAATGGTATTTCTCCATGTGGTTTTCTAATTATTTATTATATTAATTCATAGCAAACAGAAATTTAAAGAAGGGCTCCACTAATGGGACCTACTAATTATTTTGGTAACGCCTACTTATGGGCCGTAAGAGGTCCTCTTGCTCGTAAGGCTCACGTAAAAAAAACTACGGAAAAGCGTCGGATACGGGTCATAGTCTCCTTTACGGCCCGTAACCCTCTTGATTAATGATTCTGCATTAATCAAAACACAATGATTTACGTATACCTTTAAATCATCTACCTCCCAACTACATATCGTAAGAATGAGAACAACTCAACTACAAACTAACATGTGTGGTTTAGACTTAAAAAGGTTCAAATATTGGGTCACATAATTAACCAAAGAGAGTATACACATTCGTTCCCCAAACGCAAACAAAAATTCTTTGTACAAACAAGCCTTGGGAATCAAATCTCTCACTTTTATCTAAACACATATCTAGTCTATAATCAGTGGCGGAACTTGAACGAAAATGTTTAGTGGAGCAGGGATTTTTTGGGAAAAATAAAGGGAGGCCGAGCTATATACGTAAAACAAATTCGGACTAAAATCCCGAATTTTACACTACGGACCAAAAAAACAACGGGGGTCGAGGCACTCCAGGCCCTCAAAAAGCTCCGCCCTTGTCTACAGTGACGTGACAAACTACATACTTTATTTGTAACAACACCAAATCTCATTGTATTTACGTCTCAATGTTAACTTTTCATACTCAATTTTAGAAACAAACACAAACAAGGGCACTAGCCCTCGCGGCACAGTTCCTTACCTACTTAATAGAGCTAAACATTAATCTTATTTTGGGTTATGTGATTGACTCGTGATCATTAATATGAAATGAGAAATAATATCTATGGAATTTATTTCCAGTGTTCCAACGATAATCACTAACCATTCTATCAAACTATCATCTTGTATGTAGATCCACTCAAGAATCCTTATCGGAGCGAGGGTTGTGACCTACAAACACATATATCATATGATTTCGGCATGCTCGATGATCCCTATGTTTTTCTTCCGATGTACATTGGTGATTTAATGCATCATGTAGAGAAACTTGAGAAAATCGTGCATCGAGAAACCAATAATCTCCGTAAACTAATCAAAGAGTGTTCATTGGAGAATCAATACACTTAATATAGAAACGAGTAGAGATCGTGAATCGTAAACAGCTTAAAGGTAGTCAAATCATAATAATCGAAATTATCACTAGAATTCAGTTATGTGACAAACTCTTCCTTATAAATTTCGGGACGAAATTTTCTAACGTAGGAGAGACTGTAACATCCGCGACTTTTCCGATGTAACCTTTATGTCTAGTAAATGTGAGTATTGTTATTAAATTACAACCCGAGTTGTTGTTTTTCAAAACTCACAAACACATCAACAGGCCAGTCGAACCCGCGAAACTGAAGTGCCTATCGAGCGGCTTCCTAGAACTCGATCGAAATCCACCATTGTTGCCGCCACCAACCTATCGGACTCGATCTCTGTAACACCCCGCTCCCCGGCCCCCGGCCTCCGACCGGTCCAGGCAGCGGTCTGCGTCAACTGATCGGGTCAGTCAAACAGCAGGATCGAGTTAACCGGCCTATAATATGCAACTCAGATTGTACCAAAACAAACCATACATTTTATTACATGATAATCAGAGTTATTACATGAGTGCGGAAGCAAAGATTACAATATGATTACATCATATGATAACAAGCAATATAATACAACTATTAAACAAGGATCATCAACATGCAGTCTCTTTCCCATGCCAGACTAGGTACCTGAGATTACATATGATTTTGAAAGGCTCAGCTTACGCTGGTGAGTCCACAGGTTTGATATGATAAGTAAAACATTACTTGATTGATTATAACATAATACTATTTGCAAAATTGTTAATTTGACAATTTCCGTTATGAGTTATTAACATAATAGTCTGGCACTGAAGCATGATAGTGATGTTGCCCCACATATGATTACCAGTCATATAAAGGAGAGCTAATAATGCATGCGCGTAAACTTTCAGTTTCACCGCATGGGGTTTATCAATCACAGTAGTACTACCCATTCTTACCCGGCCAACCCAGTGTTAAACAGTCCAGAATGTAGGGTAGTTTAGATTAAGTGGTATGAATACGTTCACAACGTGTTACAATTATGTAATAACGGATAGTATTAAGTTTAGTGATATGTAATCACACCCCGTATTGTAAAACAGTAAGGTGACAAAGGGGGGCTATGAACTCACGTGATAACTGAAGAGGAGATAAGATAATAAGATGAAGGAGAGTAGAGAGAGAATCCACAATCCTTGAGTGTGATCTCTGAGAGTCTTTGAGAGAGAGTGATAACCTCCACGAGTCCTGGTGAGCTGATTGGTCCGAGCGAGAACCGAACGAACCGTGCGATGATACCCGAATACTTCTAAAAATCGGCACTGCTTGTGTGTGTTTTGGAACTGATTTTGGGGTGCCAGCAGACTGTGGTCATCGACCACTATATATAGGCACGCCTGGATGACCCACGCGCCACGCGCCACCACTGGCCGGTGGCCCGCGCGCCACGCGTGGCCGTGGTGGTGTGGTGGCATGCTTCTCGTCGCGACACATCGTTGCTGACTAACCCAGGAGAGTTGACACGTGTTAACACATGTTAAGAGAGGTGCCAGCAGTCCTTTGAAGCTGCCAAGTGTCCTGGCCCGGATCCCGAGGCGCCACGTGTCCCCGACACGTCGTTTCGTGGCCCGGGCAGTGCTAACGGTTAACTGTTTTCGCGTTTCTCGCTTCGTTTGGACTCTGTTTTGAGCGCGGTTTTCGCATACGTTCATTATTTTCCGTTCCGCATCTAACCCCATTGGTTTCATCTCCAAAGGAGGTGTTGGTTTTTGAGCTTACAGAACATTATACAGCGTAACTTTTAAACCGTAGCTCAAACTGAAATTCTGATTACACTCAAATGATTCTAAATTTAGTGTAGAATACAATGATAATATAAAATTAATATAATCATCGTGTTACGAATGGCGTACTGCCGGAATACGTATAGTCAAAGGTCGGAAAGTCGTCGGTCAACTGCCGGAAAACGGCCAGTTGTTATAGTCTCCCAGTGTTATTGAAATTTCGTCCCGAAATTTAGAGTTAGTTATTCCGTTCTGGGAATAGATGGGGATATTTTTCCTTCATATGGTCTTCACGTTCCAACGTGTGTTCTGGACCACGCTGTGAATTCCATCTGACCTTGACTATCGGAATTTGTTTGGTTTTGAGCCTTTTGACCTCTCTGTCAATGATCTCAATTGGTTCCTCGATAAAATGAAGTTTGTCATCAATACGGATTTCATCGAGTGGACTGATTAGTGTTTTATCAACAAGACACTTTTTAAGATTCGAGACGTGGAAAGTGTCGTGAATACTGCTGAGTTCTTGAGGTAGTTTGAGTTTGTAAGCAATGGGACCGATTCTTTCTATGATCTCGAATGGTCCGACATACCTCGCTGCTAGTTTGCCTTTCTTTCCGAAACTTACCACTCCCTTCCAAGGTGATACTTTCAAAAGAACTTTATCGTCAATCTCAAACTCGAGAGGTTTCCGTCTGTTATCGGCATAACTCTTTTGACGATCTCTCGCAGCTTTGATGCGATCTCGGATTTTAAAGATTTTATCGATCGTATCTTGAACAAGTTCCGGATCTGTAATGGCTTTGATGAATTGTGTGTCGCCTACCTCTGCCCAACACAGTAGTGATCGGCACTTTCTTCCGTATAATGCCTCAAATGGAGCGCATTGGATGCTGGTGTGATAACTGTTGTTATATGAAAATTCCACCAACGGAAGATAGATATCCCAACTGCCGCCAAAATCTAT
>WOUH02000009.1:7963684-7980383 GCA_009936405.2 Stevia rebaudiana
GAGTGCGTAGATGATCAAACAGGAGCGAACCACAGATGTATGTCAACTGCGCAGATCAATAAAACAGATTCGAATACAAATCAGACTTCACTAGATCAGGATTTTTGAAGACTAACAGTTGATTCACTAACCTGTTCGTATTGTAACAGCAGGAACGAGCAGCAGCAAGTCGCCTCTGCAGCTAATCGTTAACTTTTATGGTGATGTGGTGATATAATGAATCGACCATAAACACAGGAGCAAAAGGACTTCTGCAATTGAGATCTGAACAATTACATATATACTGATCGTATGGGCAACGATTTGACGGGATGAACACCCGATTCTCGGGTGAATCTGTTCCACCAGGTGTGCTTATCATGGCGAAGAAAAGGGGCGAAGAAGAAGGAGTGAACGTATTTTAGGGCTTGATTTGAGTTTTAGATAAGTTCATGTAAGTTAAATCAAATTTTTTTTTTTTTTTTTTTTTAATCGGGTATTATAGACATAGTATCTAAAATCCGGTTGAGCTGCGGTAGTGATGATGGTGTTGATTAAAGGTATAATTGTTGGAAAGATCCATAAGAGGAGTTTTCCGGCGAGGATGGACATGTTTTCCGGTGGCGAAAGACGGAAGTAGAGATTATAATGAAATTAAATATTTGACTATTTGAGTGGTGGGCATGTGTTTTGATTTCCTCAGGTTAATATCTGGCCATCATTATTATGTACTAATGTACTATATAGTCTATGGAGTGAGACCCGATAATCCATTAGTGGAAAATTCACTAAATCCGATCCAGACAGTTTCTAGCTAAATTCGAAGTTGGTTTGATTCGACATTCCATGATTTCCACCAACATAGACAGGTCAAGGGTCCTAAACCGGCACCAACGGTCTCCGATTGTACCATTTTGCTAATTTTCTTTTAGATCAATGTTTTCAGAACTGTACCGGTTGGCCTCCAGGAACCGGACCGGTGATCTGGATGGCAACCAGTCCGGTCAAGGGGTTAGAACCGGATTTGAGTGAATCGGCCGGTCGGACCGGTGAACTAGTGGTCGGACTGAAAAACCGGTAGTCGGACCGGTGGTTGAACCGGATTTTTAAATTTTCTTTTTTATATTTTTTAATATTTTTATTTATTAATATATATCTACAAAGACGATCGAGGGATTGTAGAGATATTAATTGAGGTATCCATATCATGCCCCGCAAGAAGGAAGCTCCATTTGAGACTCAAATCTTGGAGCGAAATATGTGAAATAGTCGCTTAGCAAGTGGTTTGATATGATAGACTTGTAATCAGGTAACAACTTTTTCCCAAACGTAGTGGTAATCAAATGCCACATGCTTTAGTTTTGAGTGATAGACCGGATTGGCACAAAGATACGGTGCACATGTGTTGTCGCAATACAAGCTTGGTGGGTTTTTGACTGTGAGGTGGAGTTCTTGTAACAAGTTTTCAACCCATGTGACTCCGGCTATCGTATTAGCCAAGGGCCTTGTATTCTACTTCTGTTGAGGATCGAGATAGGGGTGAGCAAAAAACGAAAAAACCGAAACCGAATTAACCGAAAAAACCGAACCGAAAGAGAACTGAAAAAAACCGAACCGATATTTTCGGTTCGGTTACGGTTATTCACTTTCAAATAACCAAACCGAACCGAATTCACAAACCAAATAGTGTAACCGAACCGTAACAACTGAAAAACATATAAACCGGACCGATATTATCCTCTTCTTAAGCCCAATATCTTGACATTTTTTGTTTAAAATTCTAAACTCAAAAAAGCTCACTATCTAGTTGTTAAACTTTATAAAAATGTAAAAAAACTCAAAACCCAAAAGTAGGAAACAATCGTCGATCGTACAAGTTTATTTATGTTTTTTATTGGTTCTCTTTTTTTACTTAACTATTAGCGTGTGTATGTAATCGTCGATCGTACAAGTTTATTTATGTATTTGATGTACCATTGTTTTTATTTGCGTTTTTATCTTACCGTTTAGTTTATGCATTAGTAATTACTAAATTATCCTTTGCATTTTTTTGTATTAAAAAAACCCGAAAATAACTGAAACGAAACCGATAAAATAACCGAAAACCGAATAACCGAATAACTGAAAACCGAACGGTTATTTAAAATTAATAACCGATTATTTCGGTTATGGTTACGGTTTCGGCCAATAACCGAACCGAACCGAGCACACCCCTAATTAATATAGCCATAAAGACACATTGTATCTATATTGTATGTATATTCTGTGCATATGTGTCTTGTACACCATGCATCATAAGTTGTGATTTTTCTACAGTAATTTTGTGGGTAGTAGGATTTTGCGAAATATATGAAGCTGATGATGTCAATTATTGTGGCATAACGACTCTATCACCATCGGGATAGTGGCTTTGTGGTTTCTGTAAATGTAATTCATAATGTTGAAAGTTCATTCATTATATATGTTTCCGGACTATAACCTTATGAATAGTTTTGTACGTTTTTCTATGCATGCTGAATATATGAGGACCAAATAAAATTAAGAAAATACTCATTTTCGAATAATGATATTTTATTTATTTATTTTACTTTTTATATTGTAATAGAGTGTAAACGGACAACTGCGTGACTAGTGTTTTTGTTTACTCAAAAGAATTAAACTAACTAGCATAATTGTTACTCTAAACAAAAAATACGAAAAGAAAATAACATTTTTTATAATTGTTACTTTTCGTCTCTATTCTTTTTGTTTAATTAAAAATATATATTTTGGTTATGTAATTGAAATTAAAATACAATATTTGCTACTTGTGGCATCAGAAAGGACATTTGACTACTGGTAGTGGTTTACCAGGTGATAAAAAATTCCAACAATGCAAAACGATTCTTTAACAAAACCATCAATACCCCAAGTCAATCGCAAGTTCGGTGGTGTGCAAGAAGAAGAAGATGAAGTGCTACAAGAAGAAGAAGAAACATGATTACAAAGTTAAACATGGTAGAGAAGATGAAACAAAGAGAAGCAGGATGAAGTAACACTTGATTCTTGGAGCGTCAAGAATTAATACTATTGAAAGAAAAAAAAAAGAGACAAAACTTTGAGACGTTTATAAAACCGCATGACGTTCTCTCCCAACCGTAATTCATGAACGGGAACTTACGGCGGAGTACGGGTGACTTTGTGATTTTTAGGTTATTATATTGTATATATTTTTTAAAATGTATGAAGCTCTTTTTATATATATTTTTAGGTTCTTTTAGAAAATACTAATAACATTTTAAATCTATAATTATTGAAAATGCTTGCAATTTTTTTTTTTTTAGGTTCAGGTTAAGAGAATTTAATTGAAGTAAGAGAGTTGAAAGTGTCGGATGATGACAAAAGTCATGTGAAATGATATTATTCGTTAAAAGAAACGATTGAGTTGAAATGTTTCACTCCCACCCTTGTATTTATTACCTAGATGATTGATATAATTAAGCTAATGAAACTTAAATTTCAAAAAAGTAAAAAATGCCAAAATAAAAAATGTAAATATTGATTAACATAGAAAATATGTGATTCGTAAGACATAGAGTACACTGTAATTTGTGTCACTTAGGTTTATACAAAACATCAGGTTTGTCTATGTCACTCAAATCTTGCAATTTGCATCATTGTGGTTTCATTTATTCCCACTATGAGTCCTTGCCGTTAGGATGCATATCACTTTGAGTCCATGCTTGCAAGTTTTTCGTTTGAAGGGTGTTAAGTGTGTGGGCACAAGGGTCATTACTCCCATCGTGAAACTTCCACATCAAGTTGCACCCCTAACCTAATATACACATTTCCAAACACACCCGCATCCTGATTTTTCCCATCGTCGTCGTCCCCTTTCCCATGTAACCCATCACCGCTGGAAAAGTTCACGGCGGTGAAACCTATCACCGTCCTGATCGCAACAATCACAACAATAAACAACCCCACCCATCTTGCCAATGATCAGCGCCATCGCTATCACACCCACCAACGTCGCACCACCCATAACCGATCATCTTGTCCAATGTCTCTTACACTACGACTACAAAGCAAAGGTTTGACACATAACACTTGATAGGTTCGTCCACAATTTTTAATTTATCGATCACTCGGGTGTTGATCTAAGCATGTTTGTTGTTGTGGTGGTAGTCGGATCGCGGCTCAACGAGGACGAGGGTACATTTGGTTGCACTTCAAACTGTTCTCAAGATTTGGAACAACCGAAGTTTTGATTTTGTTATCAAATGTGATAGGTTAGAGTGAGTAGAAACAAAGTAGAAAATGTGTTTTTTTTGTGGCATTTTACGACTAAGATTTTGTTATTTCAAGCACTAATTTTACCCGTTCTTTGGTTGACGAAATCAATTTAAAGTGTAGAAGTTATGTTTATTTTTTATGTTGTTGGTTTTAATTAGGTTTGGCTTGAGTTTCTTAAGTTTGACGTATTTGAAGGGAAACATGGACGAATTCTAGATTTACAGGGAAAAAGATGATGACTTTCAAGAACATAAGCTACAAAACAAAAGAGTATAATGGTTATTTAAAGGCTTTTTAAAAAGAAATTTGGTTTTCAGTGACGGCATGAACTCACAGTGAAAACATGTTATCTTGTATAAATCTCATGAACACAAATTGCACGTTACTTAAAAAATGTGTTATGCTAAACATACCCTTTTTTATCTTTTTTTACTTGTCATACCCTCTCCTTCAACTTGTCATATAAATACAGTTAAAACCTTTTGTTTTGTTTTTTTTGTCTTTCTTAAATACAAGAAATATTTTCCATGAAAAACATCTCTGAACGAAACTTAGAACACTTTAATTCAAATTTTTACCATATATATTATCCAGTAATCAAATCTTAATATAATTTAAAAAATCAACGTAATCAAGCTTTAATATAGGCTTAATATAAAACTCACATAAATAACAATATGTATTTACGTTCGTAGTCTTAATCCATTTAAATATAATATGTATGGTCTTAATCCATTTGATTAACTAAGAACTATGAATTTTAGGAATTATGTATAGTATATAATAATATGTATGTACGTTCGTAGTTCATTAAAACAACATTAGTTACTGTTTACTTAGTAGTAGAGAACATTGGAATTTTCTTCCAAGCCATCAGCACAAGACCAAATTGATTTGTGTACAGAAGGTTATTTGAGTTTATAAAGGTTAATTTACTTCGATTCTTCGATCGGTAAAATATAATGTGTATTTTCAATGAAAAAGTTTTTAATTTTAATCAATTACTATTACTTAAACATACATTTAAAAAAGGAAACTTCTTTTTATAAATATTGATTTCCTTAAGGGGTGAATATGATAAGTTTAGATTTAACATTTTCAGGGGTGGGTATGACAACTTGACAAGTAGAAAGAGGGGTACGTTTAGCCTCACACTTAAAAAATATATATTATATTTTTCTAGAAAAATTCAAAATGTTTAGAAGCAAAAAAAACCCTCTAAAATTCACATGTTTCAGTTTCATCCAATATGGTCCCAACCATTACAAAAAGTCCCCACATCATAAGAACAATTCACAAACTGATCCTTTCACTTTGAGGGTTATCGTTCTAACTCCCACTATTTAACAAAACAAAATCCAGGATTTTGCACACTCCCCTTGCCGCTGCTCTGCACACCTTATCTTCTCCGTCTTCTATCAACCGAGCTCAACTACAATGGCGGACAAAGAACCAGCTTCACGCAGTCCCGCCGGAGAAGAAGACTCGTCATCTGATTTCGAAGAAACATACCCGGAGAAACAAGTCTCAACCGAAGTTTCCAATCAGGTCAACTCAAATCGGCTCGCAGAACTTGACAACGAAGACATTGACGATTCCGCTGAAGCTTACTTCAAAAAGGTCAGTCAAATTCTAGAATCCGAAGAATACAAGAAACTGGAAGAATCACAGGAAATCAACGATGTTGATAACATCGAAGAGCTGTACGATTTCCCTCCTGACCCGGAGAACTGGAAAGAGGAAGATTTGAAAGAGTTTTGGGCGGATGCTCCGCCGTTTTTGATGAAACCCGGGTGGGACCCGAATTGGGTTGATAAGGATGAGCTTGAAGTGATTAACGAAGAGATTAGAGAAGGTAGGGATCCGCCAATTGCCCCGTTTTATGTTCCGTATCGGAAACATTACCCGGTTATACCACATAATCATTACGATATTCGTAATGCAAAATCTGTTATTGAAGAACTTGATCGAATTGAAGAGTTTTTGCAATGGCATAGCTTCGTTTTTGCAGATGGGAGCACGTAAGTTGCTTCATTTTTCCCCAATTGTTTAGTTTTTCACTTAATTGCTAGATTTTAATCTTTTGTTGAGAAATTTGTTCGCAAACAGATAATTTAGTTGGAACTTAGAACTCTAAATTGTATATTACTAAAAGGGGTTTGCAAGAAACTGATCATTTACGACAAATGTTGATATCTGAAATGTTCATTATGCATTTATGAAAGTTAATTTGAGAGTTCTGCTTAATGTTCTTGCATATTCTCAAGTTATGAAGGCACTGTGTGGGATGATTTAGCTCACGGAAAAGGTGTTTATGAAGCTGAACAAGGATTAGTCAGGTTAGATTAAATTAAAAATACCAAAAATTCTTAAAAATTATATTAATACAACGTTTTTGAATGATTATTGAAGTTGGATGATTACAGATATGAAGGTGAATGGTTGCAAAACAATCCAGAGGGTCATGGTGTTCTTGAAGTTGACATACCTACTTATGAACCGGTTCCAGGTTCAGAGTATGTTCATTTAATCCAAAACAATGTTCTTATATCATTTTTATAACATAGATATGTATATAAAACTGAAGCTTGATTATTTGTTGTTATTTTTCAGGCTTGAAGCTCAAATGCGCGCTGAAGGACATATATTCAAAAGAGATTTTATGTCACCGGAAGATAAAGAATGGCTCGAAAAAGATATTGAAGATTGTGTTCGTTTCTCTCATGGAAGACGTGAAATTCCATTTTATGAAAATGAAGAATGGGTCAGACAATTTGGACAGAAGCCGTATGTTATAAATGCAAATCATATTGTATCAAAAACCTTTTTTTTTGTGTTCTTTTTTGCTTGTAAACTGTATTTTCATAGTCATAATTTAGTTTCCAATTAATGGGTATTTTTCGGATTTTAAATAATAGGGAGAAGGGTCGATACCGTTACGCGGGTCAGTGGAAACATGGCAGAATGCATGGTTGTGGTGTTTTTGAACTCAATGAACGCACCACCTATGTAAGTCCAATAAATAGTTTATTTTTTATTTTTTAATAATTTCTTCATGTAATAAGTAAATTCTGGCAGTTAATATATGTGTTTTGAATAAAAATTTTAACTTTTTGCTGCTTGTTGTACAGGGACGATTTTACTTTGGAGAGTTTTTGGAGGAAGATCATGGTTGTGATGTTGATGTTTCAGCGGTAATGTTGAATACGTTCAATCATTAAATTTATTTTAGTTTAATGTATTCTGACTACAATTATGTTAAATTTAATCCTACTTTAAATTGGTATTCCAGTTGCATTCAGGTATAGCAGAAGTGGCTGCAGCAAAGGCTCGAATGTTTGTTAACAAACCTGATGGAAGTATGTCACCATTTTCTTATTATTTTGTTTTAAATTTACTACCTTTTTTTGTGAATTATATATATATATATAAACTTAATAAAATTGGTTAAATTTTGTTTATCTGACAGTGGTCCGAGAAGAGCGGGGTCCATATAGTGATCCTCAACATCCCTATTTTTATGAAGAAGAAGATATGTGGATGGCACCAGGCTTCATTAATCAGTTTTTTGAAGTAAATTCCACTTACATTGTTTAATTTATTAACAATTTAATAAACTCTGCAATAAAACCGTAGTTGTAAAGAACACAACTTTAATAATAAGCAAGTTTCGAGACATTTTGGAAAATGTAATTGCAAAAAAAAGTGTTCTATGTTGACACATCTTGCAAAGATAATCACAAATTTATTCAGTAGTATAAGTTGTGCAACAAATGGTTTAAAAAAATTTAATCTTTTTATATTATTTTAATTAGGTTCCAGATTACTGGAAAGCTTATATGGAAGATGTGGATGAAGAACGCCAAATGTGGATAAATTCGTTTTATAAGGCTCCATTAAGGTTACCCATGCCAGCTGAGCTGGAGTATTGGTGGGAAAATGGTATTAAATTATTACATTTGAATTTAGTAAATGGAAAATTTTATTTGATTCTAGCATTATTCTGCTGATTAAGCTAACTGTTTCTGCTGATAATGTGACATTTTAGGTGAAAATTGTTAAAATTACAAATAACACACAGATAAATAAATGCAGGAATTTAGAGAAAAATATGATTTATATAGTTTAAAAAATTGCGTACATCTGAAGTGACATTTACTTATGAATTTCTAATTGGTCAAACGGTAAAAAAAAAATGCCCCCCCAATGTGTATTTGAAGGCATAAAACCTCCTAAAACACTATCAGAACAATTAAATTATTATTGAAACCTACAATACATGTTTGTAAATTTGACACGCTAATTGTTTATAAAATGACATGTGTCACGTAAACCTTATTAACTTTCCTAAATTAACACTTAATTCTCTAAATTCACTTTTTGTCATGCTAAAAGTTGTTCATTTTAACCGTATTTTTATTAATGGATTTCTAAGATTTTAATTTATATTATTTTCATTCTAAACAGATGCGTCTCCTGAGTTTATTCTCCTTAATAAAGAGCCAGAACCCGATCCAGAAGATCCATCAAAATTGGTATACACCGAAGATCCCGTTATTTTACACACACCAACGGGGCGTATAATAAATTACGTAGACGATGAAGAACACGGGATCCGTTTGTTTTGGCAACCGCCTGTAAAAGACGGGGAAGAAGTTGACCCGAGTGAAATCGAGTTCTTACCACTTGGAGATGAAGAACTGTTTGAACGCGATGAACGTACCGCGTTAGAGCGTATGCTGACATCAATATACGAGAAATGCAAACTCATGCTTGCGGATCTGGAAAAACAGATTGAAGAGAAGAAGAAAGAGAGGGATACAAAGTTGAAAATACTGGAAACAGAGATTGAATTAGCGGAAGCTGAATCTGAATTGAAGGAAATTATTAAAGAAATGGATGATGAGTTAAAAATGTTGGAAAAAGAAGAGGAAAAGAAGATTGAGATGGAATTAGAAGCTGAAAATGCAGATGCAGATGAAGATGTAGATGAACCGGTTCAAAAATCTGAAGAAGTTTCTAATTTTGAGGTTAAAGTTGATGATGTTAAAGAAGATGAGGTTAAAGAAGATAATGTTGATGATGACAATGGTGATGATGAAGATGAAGATGATGATGATGAAAATACACCACCTAGTTTTGGATCTGTTATTAATGATCAAGATTCAACCATAAAAGGTCAAAATAGTAAAAATGGTGGAAGATCTTCACCGTTTGCTGCGTCTTCTTTGCAATTCGGTTCTTTGGGTTTTGCATCTATGGTTAGTTTCAAGCATCCATGGTTTTTAACTTTTTTATATTAATTTTTTTTTTCTAAATACTTTTTTAAAAATTTTTTTCATATATTTTTTAATGAGGTGGCCAAATTGGTGGGTTGGGAGGGTGACAGGTCAAAATAAGGGGTTTGGGTCAAAATTGGAAAAGTTGACCAAAGTTTGACTTTAATAATTTGTTGAATATTATATGTTTGAATTTTAGGTTCCATCACAGTTACAGCGGTTATTTGTGGCATGGAAGGAGTCAAAGTTGCATAAAAAAACTTTTCTTCCGTCTTCTTCTGGGGTTTCGACAGATCATTTGACACGAAAGAGTTCAATCAGATTCAACCGAACCTTTGACCAAGGTTTGACTTTGAGAGCACATCACCAGGTCAACAAATGTATCACAAAGTCAACTCTTGGTACCCCTTTTAGGCAGAAAGCTTCTGCAGATTTCCAAAGAAACATGAGAGTGCAAAAAACACAAAGTTTCAGTTGGCCTTGCATACGTCCTAATGAAGATTTAAGTATTTTATCTTTACATATTCCTATTTAGATTGTTGTTTTACAGAATTACCCCTGGTGCGTTATTTTTGACACTGTTTTTTTTTAGTTTTGTAAGCTTAATTTATGTCTTGCTTGTTGGCAGACACACTTGTGGCATTTTTGACATTTTGCCTAAATTGTTGTATGAACATGTTTAACGTCATTTAGCGATAAATCGCGATAAATCAAAACCTGAAACATAAATTGTTCACAATACAAGTGTAACATATACAAGATCTTGGAAGAACCTTGTGTGTTGTGTAATTTGTGTTCATGATTTTAGATTTTCGAATCCTTTATGTTTTGACTTTTTCTTTAGTCAAATGCATGTGCAAAAGTTCATATGAATATATTGTTCTAAAAGAACATCCTTAGATTAAGAGAGATATGAGGATGATTTATTTTTAGTAAATAATACAACTTGTGAGGAAGCTCTTTACAAATATACCCTATCAACTTGAGAAATAGCTATGTAAGTTACATCATAATAAGTGATCGTGGGGTCCTAATAAATTATTGTTTTAAATAGTCCAAAATACAAATATATTATCACATGTCATGTTATTTGTACCTCATGGAACTTAAAATCGTTATGTACGCACATTTAAATCTCAATCCTTTCTCAATAAACAACACTTTTACACAAGAACTATATTACCTAGTTTGATAACTAGTTTGTTTTTTTAATCTTCTATTTCTTTAATATTGACATGTCAAAATTTTCTTCATAGTTTATCTTTTCCGAAATATATTCATATGAGGTACTACGTAGTTAAGTTCAAAATGACTTGTTATGTTATGAGTAATGTTTGATATATAATTCTAAGGTATGACACCTTTCTCTTTCTTCTAACTTGCAAGTTGCAACATGAGAACCATGTCTATTGTGTTCTATTCAATTGGGTCTCCTAAGTAGGACACTGGACAGCTACTCATCATAAACCACAAACAAGAATTGATACTAATTTATAGTTTTATACTACAACAAATAGTTCATATTTCAATCGCAACTTGTTGGAGTGGAATTTAAATATTATTAGATTATTAGTTTATATCAATTTGGGTACTGTCTATGCTTATGTTCGTTCGTATAACATTATTATTCATTGAACCCAATCTTAAAATATATTGCCTTACCACCAATAACTCAATCCAAATAAATATATTGTTAACAAACAAACACTTTTTTCTTCAAATGATAGTCAATAAAATAATATGACACATGTATATATCTCTAAACATTGGTCACGAAACAAATACGACATACCTACGTTCTAGGTTTTTACGAACCATATAACAAGTTGTTCAAAATTTGGTTCAAATGTTTTCCACAAATTTAAGAGTAAATTACACTTTTCAAATTTAAGAGTAAATTACACTTTTCATCCTTTATTTTTATATATCATTTCAGTTTTTGTTCTTTATCTTTAATTTTTACAGAAAACATCTTTTACGTTTAATTATTACTGCACATCGTGTCTTTTGGTTTTAAACTTAGTTAACTTTAACAGATTACAAGTTTGGTCTATTACAAGATTTTATTTAAAACCTCTAATTTTAACAACATGATCATGGAGGAAGAAAACTCATATGTAGCCTCATAAAGGACCCTTTCATAAAGGACGAACAACATATAATGCATGGAGGACGATTGATAAAATACAACGACGAAGAAAAGGACATATAAACACAAAGAAACTTGATGGACCACAATAATTTGCAGCCACGACATATGTCAGTCATGCATATTGGATTAACTGGATTTACAGTGAGGAAAAGTTGAACTAATTAAGCTCAAAGATCATGTATTGAACATTTCAATAAAAAGGAGACTAAAACACACATCGACCCTGTTGAATAAAAGAAATCAAACCTGAAGGCCTGACCGATCGATCTTGGTTTGTTGACGTTGATTATAAGATCGATGCGGGATTTAGTTAAAAAAACAGATACCCCTTTGTTTTGTTTTATTTAACTTTGTAATCCGTTAGACTTAACTGGGTTTGTAGTCAAATGACGTGATGTACAATGGTACTTAAACATAAAACATGTTTTCTAAAAAAATAAAGATAAAGGACGAAAAACTAAAGTAAAATATAAACATAAAGGGAAAAAAAATGTAATTTACTCCAAATTTAATTATAGTCTTTATGACAATTTCTAGTTACATAGTAACAAAAGAACTTATCTTGGGATTTTACGTGACCCAACATACCCATATTTTGGTGTTCGAAGAACACATACATTTTTCGAAGGAAATTTTGATCACTACTATTAAAATAATACATGTGTTGTGTCATGAATGAACGTGAGTTTAAAATAAATTGACTTTACAAAATTATTGATTCATAAAGTTTTACAAATCTTTTAAAGATTTTTTGAAAGGATAAAAATATGATAGATGCTTTTTCGTTAGTCAAATTAGCAATATTGGACGGTCTAGAATATCCTAAACAAAAGAGATCCAAGAGAGATGAAAAAGAACATTATACATTTATACAAAGGAGATAAAAGTTTATATGATGTAGGAACATGGCATGAAAGGGGAAATTCGATCCCCTACCTATGTGATACACCTTTTTTGACCAGTTACACTCAATGGTACGAGGAATTCAACAATAACATTAAAACACAATTTAGAAACTTATTACATGAAAACTGAAGTACAATATTAATACATGGTTAAACACATTTCTTATAGTTAGAATTAGCATTTCATTACTTAAAACTCTATTTTAGTAACATCAATTAACATTTAATAGTATAAACATAATGAAAATTCTGTAACATAAGGAGATTGAACTTTCTAGATAGCTCTTGTTACTATTGTGTTTCCTTATTTATACTTTTTTTTGAAGATGAAATTAAAAAAAAGTAATTTTTATTATAATAATAATAATTGATATAGAAGGAGCAAGAAGCGAAAATGAATCACTAGTGATTGGCTGATGAGGTCGACTTAACGACATATGCATACACCACTCAACTCTAATTAAATTTTGGTTCTCCCCACCTCATGTGTCTATCTCCATATCCACGTGTCAGGCACTATCCTACTCAGCACGTCAGGTTGTGACACTTGAATATAAAACAGAAAAAACATAAATATAAAAATAAAACTAAATGACCATAAAGTCTATGTAATTAAAAAACATGTGTTCGTAAATTGGTTATTTTCGAATATACTATATTAAAGTTGTACCATAAAATCGTTTATAATGCGTCTTGTAACAAGATAGAGTTACAACTTTATGGAAAGAACCACGTACTCGGTACTAATGGTGATTATTTGCAGTGGATTCTTTTATGAGATAATGATTTGTCCTGCAAAACTTAAAAATACAAAAGGGTTACACATATTGGATAATAAATATTTCAATCTTTAACTTAGGTATAATATTGATATATTACTTAAAAAATATTGAACGCGTCGTAAGTTATTTCGTACTCCGCCGTATATGGAGTCAACATAAACTACATAAAAAAACAAATGAAATCCTTTTAATTTATGAAATGCACAAACTAATTAAAAACAAAAAGAAACTGTATATGTATAGTCATTCAACGTATATTTCTTATACACAATAAATTAAAAAAAGAAAAAATATTGATTAAATCTTTCTCGAATAGCATTATAGCAATATGAATTCAATGGATCACAATATATGAATTATCATCATATTATATATATATATGTAGTATCGAACTATTTACGAAGCAAAATTTTTTTTTAATTTAGCATAATTGTACTCGTATTAAAGATAAAAAAAATTAAAAATCTATGATTCAATGGTGCATTAGTTTTAAAAAATCGTATAAAGCAATGAGAATGTTTAAGAAAAACTTAAGTGTGATTTCTATTCTTAATGCGACGAACTGATCTGATATAAACCTTTTCTATTATTATTGATACACTAATAGATAAAATGTCAAGGGCCCGTACGTAATATCCTATTATGAAAAACGACTACCATCATTATAGTTTATAATGGTAGCGATTACAATTTTTTCCTGGGGTGCTAATTCCGTCTTGTAATAAGCAAAATTGACTACTCTTCCTATTATGGTCCTAGAATAAAACATCACATGTTATATTCATTAGGGTTGATATAATATATTAAGGGGAAAAAATCTAACACATATCGAAAGGGGCTTTTTCTCTTGGTTGAAAATATATTATTTTACTAGATATTCCAGATTCTTGATTTAACTTACAATTTGGAAGTAAACGCGGTGACAACGATGATGGTACGATGATGGTAGTGAAATAAAAAAGATATTCCAGATTCTTGATTTAACTTACAATTTGGAAGTAATAGTAAATTGGGAATACTCTTCCTAGTTAAATTGACTACTCTTCTCGATTCGAATTTTAATCAAAATAATTTGATCTGAAGTGATTGTAAATCTATAATAGAAAGTAAATATAGCTAATGCTGAAAGTGTAACTAAGTTTGAGTTCCGAAAGTTAATTTGTACAAGAAATACTCTTCCTATTTTTTAACGATGTCCCTAAAAGTATACTTTAATGTGTAGTAAAAGGAATAAAAAAGGTAGATAAATTTTAAACAGCGGTATCAACAAATAACAATCTATCATTCCATACTGAATAATAAAAAAATAAAATGAAAAACATTCCCTTATTTAGCGGAAATAACCGCCAGTAACGAATCTTCTTCCCTCTCGTTTCTGAGAACACACCTCCACTATAATATTATTATTATATATATATAACCGCACACCTTCGCCTTCTTTCAAACTCGTCACCCACTCTCCATCCCGATTTTCGATCTCTGATCGTTTGATATTCTGCAAATTCTGTAATTGAGCTTGCATTCGAAACTGTAGATGTCACCGAGAAAGAGTATCCGAACAGGTCAGGATAAGAACAAAAAGGGGAGATTAACGGAGAAAGCGATGTCGTTTAACGGTCAGTCTGCACCAGAAGAAACGGTAGCAAAGCTACGGAGGCCGAGAACGTTGCCGGAGTTATATTCCGGTAGGGCTTCGTCGTCGACGGACGTGGTGCGTCCGAAGTTAACGAAGCTACTGCTTAACGTCACCGTTCAGAGAAGCTTAGGTCCGGTGCAGGTGTTGATTTCACCGGAGTCGACGGTGAAGGATCTCATCGCCGACGCTCTCCGGATGTACTCTAAGGAAGGCCGGCGACCGATCTTAACGTCACTTGATCCTTCTCGTTACTGCCTCCATTACTCGCAATTTAGCTTACAAAGTAAGCTCAAATTCTTTTCGCTAATTCATCTGATTTCAAAGTGAACACAAAATTGACTGTCGATGATGTGCAAGTGTCTGATTTCTTACGAATTAATTACCGATTATCGAACAGGTTTGGATCCAGATGAAAAGTTGATCGAATTAGGTTCGAGGAATTTTTTTCTCTGTCCGAAGCAAACCATCACCGGAAACAGTGATGAAGACAGCAGAGTTGGAGTTGAGTATTCTCCGGTGACAGCATCAGCATCATCTACTTGCTCGGAGGAATCAGAAAATGTGACGAAAACTGGTGCAGGTTGGCTTCGATTCATGAACTTCTTGCAGTAAGATTTGAATCTTATAAATCATATGTTAATTCTACTATTAGTTTTGCCCTAATTAGCATGCCAAAGTCAATTTCAAATTCTTGTCAAGTTAAGAATGATTGACGAGTATTAATGTATAGTAGCAAAGATGCTTCATTTGTTAATTGTATAAAAGTAATTATTATTAAAGTAATCAGTTTTTTCATTGTTAGTTATTTATTGACATTTCAAGTTGAGTCTTATTATTTGCACAATTAGAGTTGTAATGGTTGCATACTATGAGCATAAAGTGCAATTGATAGAATTGTAAACTTTTTAAATTTTAGTTACTATCAATTGTGTTGTAACATCTTAGTTGTCAATCTCAAAATAAACACTACTAGCGGATAGTAGGATTGTTGATAAGGGTTGAATGTGGGCCAAATCTTTGGTTCAATGAAATGTGGTACCACAGACCAAACGAGTGATGATAGTTCAAGGCCGACAAATGAATAGTGGTTGATAATAGAGTAAATTGCAGAAAACGTCCTTTATGTTTACCTTGTTTTGCAGTACTTGTCCTATATATTTAAAATTGACGAGAATCATCCTTTATATATTAACAAATTGCACGCTGTGTCCTTTATCCTAACGTTCGTTAAGTTTTTCTGTTAAGTTAGTCACGTGAGAGGCACATGGGGTGGTTTTTGGTTTTTTTAAACATACAGGGACCATTCTTGTAATTTTCTTAACCATGCTACTGCATCTTTTCCAATCTCATCTCCTTTAACCATGCTACAGCACCATCGCCGACCACCACCATGGTCAACTGTGAAACCGCCACCACAAATTGCCATCCACCACCACCACCACCGCTGCGAAATCAAGATCGATAAGGGAAATGACAGGCCCGTTGGGAAGGTCATCGTCGCAACGGTCTCCGGTCATTGCCACCACGGTCCTCTTCAGCTCTCTGTTTTTTGCCCCTTCTCTCGACATTTTCTTCAGAGCTCACTGCTACTCCGAAATCCACCCTAATCAGATCCTAACTGAACCAGATCTGAGAATCGTTGGATTTATTTTTGGGTTTAATCGAGGGGAGGAGAGAGAGATAAAGACATA
>WOUH02000009.1:7980483-8002713 GCA_009936405.2 Stevia rebaudiana
AATGATAATATAAAACTTATATAATCATCATGTTACCAATGGCGTATTGCCGGAATAAGTATAGTCAAAGGTTGAAACTACCTGGTCAACTGCCGGAAAACGGCCAGTTGTTACAGTCAGCATGACACGTCAGCAAATATTGTCATATCAGAATGCCACGTCAGATAATCTTGCCACGTCAGCATGCCATGTCAGCATAAGGTTAATGGAGTTAACTTCCGTTAGTTAGGGACTGACACAAGTAAATGCTATAAAAGTTTGGACTGTCGGTAACAATTTTCTGAGTTGGGATTATTACAAGCCAATGGGTCAAAGTTTGGATTATTAAAATCCAATTTGCCTTAAATTTGGATATATATATATGACATTTTTAGTTTTGGTTGGTTTTACTTTTACCTAATATTTCGTAATTTTATAAGGGTAAATATGAAATTCTCCCTTAGTCAAATATATTTGGATGAACAATGTAGGAGCTTTTAGCAAAAATTGTATATGTCGATTGGGATTGATGTTGAACATATAGTTGATCAAGTTCTCATAAAATGGTTTAGTTGAATCCTTACTTGCTTGATTCAATCAATTGCTAGACTGCTAGCAATTGAAATTACCATATTCTATATGGAGGCAAGCTATATCGGTTATGATGTATATGCATATGTTGAATATCGTAATCTAAAGATGAATAATTGGAATTACACTCTTCTCTTTGTTTCTATTTGTGTTTTAAAAGAGTTTGGAACTTGTAAGCAGAGAAGCAATATTCATTTTCATCATCCAAACTTGTTACTAGGCACTACAGGTGGAGGGATTCATCTTATGTTTCCTTATTTTTTTTTTCTATTTTTACATTAGTGTCACATCAGATTTTCTAATTTTTTTTCACATTTACGTGTTGTCTTTTTGTAACTTTTCCAGCTCTTCATACATTTATTCTCACCTCCCCACTTTTTCTTTCTCCAACGTCCAGCCAAGTCCGGTGAATTGTTCCCAAAATTCCCCGAGCCGAAACATAGGGAATGGTGTTACCGTGATCCACTGTTTTGGTGAAATCCTTTCCTGGCTTCCCTCGTCTCCCACTCCGTCCACACTAATAGTTTTATTTATGATCTGGTAAAATAAAATACCAACAAATTCAATATAAAATATCAACAAAACTATATCTAAGTGCCCAAATGGTGCCTACTAAAAAAATGTTTTTCTAATGGTATACTTGGTACGTTTTTTTTTTCATTTGTTTTTATTTTGAACGTTTTTCATTTATAACTTTTAAACATGATGTTTCATAAAATTCTGAATATACTGTTGTGATATATTTACTTTTATTTATGTTTTAATACAAGTTTCGTGTATAATGGAGTTGCATGTAATAATGTTATAGACTTATAGTCATTATAGGCAGCTTGAATACTTGATTTTATTTTTATATATATTTTTTTCCTTTTTAAAATTTTGTAGCGAGATGCGACGTATGCAAGTTTAGCTTACTTTCAAAGGTGATAATTGTTTATGCTGTTTAACGTCATTTAACTTTTAACTTTTAACTTTTAACATCATTTAACAATTATATTGTAACTAGCTTATAACTCGTGTATTACACGGGTTAGTGGATATAAATTACGCTATAGCTCGTGTAGTAGACGGTTTGGTGGAATAAAAATATGCAACTTCAAAACACTGAATTTAAGATGTGTTAGTGGATAAAAAAAATATGTTTTATATTGTGTATTACACGTGTTAGTGGATAACATGTGTATTAGGGACGAAAACTAATAAGACTTGGAGCGTTAGGGACGAAAACTGTTAAGACTTGAAACGTTAGAGACCAAAATTGTTAAGACTTGAAACGTTATGGGATCAATTTATGTTAACGGTGAACTGAAACTGTTAGTAATGCAAATCTCATGGATAAAAAATACAGTTACTCTTTTAAATATATAATATAAATACTTAAATAGATAATAAAATTTAAATGATTTTGAAATTTAGATATATTTTATAATTTAAGATAAAATAAAAAGTATAAAAAATTCAAAATTATAAAATAAATTATTTTGAAATAACCTGAAAATGCCACGTGACATTTTTTGAAATAATTAATTAGAGGCAGATTATTGTCAAACATTTAAAAAAAAATCCAATAATAGTTAATTTAGTTCTTTGGTCACTTGAATTATTTAAATTATCATAGGATGTATATGTTTGGATATTTAAAACGAAGTTTAACCCGTTGTAATACATGGGACACTATACTCGTTAAAATAATTATGGGATTCGACAAATAATGAAAAAAGGAAGTAAAAACATTTTTATTTCTTTAGATTTTAAAATTACAGTTTAGAGCTTCTTACCATGACAAAAAACGTGGTTTCTAATCAGTGATTCATATGTTAACACCTCAGTAAATCTAGAAGTAACCCCAAAATTACGTACCTAATTATCGCATGAAGATGGCAGAAGTAAAACGAAGTACATTAATACAGTGGGCCAGCTATCTTGTTTTAATAGGTGATGAGATAATGACTCCCATTTAATATATTAAATTAAATTAGGTGAGAACTAAAAGATAACTCATTAACTTTTAACATGCATTTACATTAGGGTGCATGGAGTGGTAAGGAGGGTACGCCATCGGGCTTCTTTGCCGATCGGCAACACCGCCGCCGGTGGCTTCGGCTTCGGCAAACATCATGGATTCAGCCAAGGGCGAAGCTACATGGGGGCCTGGGGTAGCCCGGGCAACCCCAGTTTTTTTCGCGCGTAGTGTAAATTTCGTGATTTCGACCAAATTTTTTTTTATATATATAGGCCGACAACCCACCAAATCCCTTAAAATTCTACATATATGATCTTGGCAACCCCACTACATATATTGAGGCTTCGCCGCTGCGAAGGCTCATATAGTTATTTTGTTGCCAACAGATGTTTCATAAATACAGACAATTCTTGTTGGTATATTAAACAAGCAACGATAAGTTATAACACTTTATGTTAATTTAATTGTCATTTCAGGCATACATTATCACTCTTCGAACACTAAGAATTTCCTATAACAGATTAGTAACGTATTAAATCCTCGATCTTAATAGAAATATTATCACTTTGAGATTTGAGATTGACTCAATTATTTGTTCGTCCAATCTATAAAACCCATTTTAGACACAACATCCTTGAAAATAATTCTAAAGTTGAAGTGTTCAAAATAGAAATACATAAATATCAAGACTCAAAGTAACAATTTGCACAGTAGCAAGATAATAAAATAAATAAAATATAAAATATAAAATAGTAAAACTTAATAATTTTGACTATAAAAACGTCAATCTCTCTCTCTCTCCTTCACTCGATCCACTCCTCTCTCTCTCTACCTTCACCATTTCCTATCCTCTCTTCAGCAATGCCACAACAATCCCCTGCTTCTTTTCTATTTTGATATAATAGAAGCACAGAATCAGTACTGTTTTAGCATAATCTGCAAGCTGAGGAAAGGAAATCAACTAAGTGTGTGTGAAAAACACACACTTTCTCAATCTGGGTAGAGAGAGAAACCTGCAAATCACATTCAACCAATCTTCACAGATCTATCAATTTTCTCAGTTATCGTAATGGGAGACGTCATAAACGGGAAGAATTTGATTCCGGAGAGTTTTCCGGGGGCGTCGGTGGACCTGGCGGCGCAAATTGGGATGTTGTGGGACTTAATCAAGGCGCCATTGATAGTGCCATTGTTGCAATTGGCTGTTTATATATGTTTAGCGATGACGGTGATGCTGTTTCTCGAACGGCTTTACATGGGTGTAGTCATCATCCTCGTTAAGATCTTCTGGAAAAAGCCTGAAAAGCGATACAATTGGGAGCCGATTCGTGAGGATTTGGAAATCGGAAACTCTGCATTTCCGTTGGTTCTTATTCAAATCCCGATGTTCAACGAGAAAGAGGTATGCTTGATCTTAATCATGTAATGTATCTATAACCGTTGTTTCGTGTTTTGAGTTTGTTCGTTTAGTGAAATTCAAGTTCGGGTTGTAATGTTTTGACCCGATTTTGTTGTAACGGGTTGATTGATTGATGACGTCACAGGTGTACAAGATCTCAATTGGGGCAGCATGTAATCTCTCATGGCCATCTGATCGGCTCGTGATTCAAGTACTCGATGACTCTACTGATTATGTCATCAAGGTACAACTGTTTGATGTATACAAATCTATATATATATATATGTGTGTGTGTGTGTGTGTGTGTGATTCTGTATCTATTGAGTATGTGTAACATAAAGAACATTTCAATCATTGATTATCACATTCAACCCTTTTTACTTGTCCAAATGTTTAAATGGTTTCTTATTGCCAAGATTTAACGGTTTCAAGATCCGAAGTTTACCCGAATTGGCAAAATTGGGTTAAGTTTCACTTTTCATTTGACCATTATTAGAGTTTCTTTATATGTGTTTATTATTTCTAAGTAGTTCTAATTCGTAAATGGTAATATGGTATGGACGGTTATAGGTCAAAATACATTTCTTTTTACTATGTTAACAAGTTAGTGTTGTTATTAAAATCCTTGGAGCAATACAAATTTAACTTTTTTATTGATTTCTATGAACAACCGAATTAATTCATTTAACATTTAATGCGGTTATGTATTTGTTTTTGTTTTTTTATAACTTTTATGCATCGACTTACTAAAAGACAGAGGTTGCTTTCACAAATAATTGATTTGAAGCTTTAAATACTTTGTATAAATTTTAGGACATGATTGAGAAAGAATGTCAAAGATGGGCAAGCAAAGGGGTTAATATTCGATATCAAATTAGAGAAAGCAGAGGAGGTTACAAAGCGGGTGCACTTAAGGAAGGATTAAAACATGATTATGTTAAAGATTGTGATTACGTCACCATTTTCGATGCCGATTTCCGACCCGAACCGGATTTTCTCCGACGAGCCATCCCGTTTCTCGAGTTCAACCCTCAAATCGCACTTGTTCAAGCTCGTTGGCGGTTTGGTAAGTCTCTAATTTTACAATTAAATGTTGCATAGATAATGTCTTTTACAAAAGTGACGTGGTATTAAGTTTAGACGTTTGGTCTTCAAAAAAATTTGTTGCTGTGTTAAATAATTATATTTGACTAAGAAATTTATTAATATTAGGTTACTAACCCCATTTTAATTTAGTAACTAAAAGAATAAATGAAAGAAAAAGAAAGGGTACACCTGCTCATAACATAGGAGTGTCGGTGGCCTAACCCCTTGTTTTGGAAAAGAATATAATTTCAGGTTTTATATTATTAATTGAAAATATAGATATTTACTTATTTTTAACTATTATTAAATGTATATAATATTGAAAAGCAAATAAAAATATAGATTTACTTATTTTTAACTAATATTAAATAGAGAGTAATAATGAAAGAAGATAAAAATAAAATAAATGTGGACAACATGCATCGAACTTTGGGTTAGAAAAGCACAAGATGAAAGTAAAGGGACCAATGCTAAAAATAGCATGTAGTACAGGACCTAAGACGAAAATTACATCTTCCGAAAATTATGTTGGGTCCAATTAGACTCCACAAATCACGGGATCCTGACCGTCCGATTGTGACAAACAAAATGCATCAGTTCGGGTCTTGTCTAGTGGTAAATTAGTATTCTAAACTAATTAAGGTTTAGATTATACGGCGTATTAAGTATAACTTGTTTCTTGAATTCATATTTTTAGCCGACATTTTTTTATATTAACAAGCGGCGGCAAATATATCGTTATAGTATATAATTATATAATGAAGAAAAATATTAACTTATGAGTTACGAGAAATCCATAATAGCCGGCATAAATGTTGCTGGTCCAGGGGTAGTTGTGTCATCTAAACTTTATTACCAGGGGTAGTGTCGTAATTTAATATACTGTCACCACGTGCAATTATGCTTGCTTACAAGATGTACACTACGCATTGTCGTTGGTACAGCTGCTATATTCTACTTTCTCACCGACACTCAAGGCTCTAATTTTTTGTATTTATCATTTCTATTTATATTCGTATTTTATCATGCTTATTAGTATTATTTATATATAATTTATAAGAAAATGTATATAAAATTAAGTGGTGAGATGTTGATGAGGTGGCAGTTGATATAATTCCACGTTGGATAATGACAAAAAAACAAGCTGTGAATTCACGTGCTAAATGGTGTATTGTGTTTTTGATGTCGACATGTGTAAAATATCTTTCTTAATAATACATATTATTTATCTAAATATCAAAGAATAACATTTATGTTGTTACTTACATACTCTATATGGAGAATCTTGTTTATATATTCTTGTTCTTTGAGTTGTGGATAAAAGTCTTAGTTATTAAAGTAATTAACAATAACAATTTGTGGGTTTTCTTTATTTTCGTTGATCATATAAATAATTGCTTCATTGAGGTAATATAAATTAATTTTTTTGGTAAAATTTTGCAGTGAATTCTGATGAATGTTTATTGACAAGAATGCAAGAAATGTCACTAGATTACCATTTTACCGTGGAGCAAGAAGTAGGATCAGCAACGCATGCATTTTTTGGATTCAATGGTAAAACACCAAAATTAATTATCTTTTTAATCAGTTTTCAACAAGTAAGATAACTAACATGAATGCAACTACCACAGGAACTGGCGGTGTGTGGCGGATCGCCGCCATTAATGAGGCCGGAGGGTGGAAGGACAGGACCACCGTGGAGGACATGGATCTTGCTGTTCGTGCAGGTCTTAAGGGTTGGAAGTTTCTCTATCTTGGTGATCTACAGGTTAGTCATTTTTATAAATTTTTCCACAATCAAAACAAATTTTTAATATAAAGTGCACAATTAAATCTTGAGTTAAGAAGAAAGGTGACATTTTTATCAATCTTTAAACAAGACCCACAATCAAAACACAATCTTTTATAAAAAAACACAATTAAATCTTGAATTAATAAGCAAAGTTGACATTTTTATCAATCTTTAAACATCACCCACAATCAGAATACAATCTTTAATAAAAAAAAATACAATTAAATCTTGAATTAAGGAGAAAGATGACATTTTTTTCAATCTTTAAAAAGGACCCACAATCAAATTACAATCTTTAATAGGATAACACAATTAAATCTTGAATTAATTATCAAAGTTCACATTTTTATCAATCTTTAAACAACACCCACAATCAAAATACAATCTTTTATAATAAAAATTAGAATTATATCTTGAATTAAGAAGAAATATGACATTTTTATCAATCTTTAAACAGGACCCACAATCAAAACACAATCTTAAAAAGGATAACACAATTAAATCTTTAACTAAGAAGCAAAGTTGATATCTTTATCAATCTTTAAATGGGACCCAGTGACCCACAATCAAAAATACAATCTTTGATTGGAAAATACAATTATTTTTTAATAAAGAAGCAAATTTGATAAATGGTGTAGGTGAAAAGCGAACTTCCTAGTACATTCAAAGCCTTTCGTTATCAGCAACATAGGTGGTCTTGTGGTCCAGCCAATTTGTTCAGGAAAATGGTGATGGAGATTGTTAAAAACAAGGTTAGTTAAGTTCATGTAGTCAATCTTTTTCTTAATATTTTTTTTTATAAAAAAAACTACATTTTTTATGCTAATTGACATTTTTATGGTTGCAGAAAGTGACAGTATGGAAGAAGTTGTATGTGATTTACAGCTTCTTCTTTGTAAGAAAAATCATTGCTCATATGGTCACATTTTTCTTTTTCTGCGTGGTTCTCCCCCTCACGATTTTGGTCCCTGAAGTTGAAGTTCCAATTTGGGGTGCCATTTACATCCCATGTATCATCACCACTTTGAATTCAGTTGGAACCCCAAGGTATCATCATCATCATCATCATCATCAATTGTCATTATAATTAGTTATGTGATGTTTTATAACTTTTTTCAGGTCTATACATTTATTATTCTACTGGATTCTCTTTGAGAATGTGATGTCTCTACACCGTACAAAGGCTACATTCATCGGTTTACTCGATGCAAAAAGATCTAACGAGTGGGTTGTTACTGAAAAACTTGGAGATGCTCTCAAGAACAACAAAACAGCTGGTAAACCAGCTCCAAAAAAATTCAAATTTAATATTGGTGACAGGTAAAAATCATAACTTTCCCTTTGTTTTTTTCTGGGATTTCTTTCTTTTAATTAAAGTCTTAAACTTGGAGCAAATCCAAATTTCTTGAGTGATTTATTTTTTGTTTACACAATTTGTGTGTATTTTTTATGATGCAGAATTCATCTTACTGAGCTTGGATTCGCAGTGTTTCTGTTCTTCACTGGATGCTATGATTTTATGTATGGAAAACACAACTACTTCATATACATATTCCTCCAAACAATCACATTCTTGATTGTTGGATTTGGGTATGTGGGTACCATTGTCCCGAGTTCTTAAAAACTTCAAACACGACTTGAATTGTAGCAAAAAACGCGTGCATCTTCCATCATCTCAACTTATTCTCAGTATATACAATGTTTCGTGTGATTGAAACGCATACCGTAATCGATTTGGTAAGGAGAAAAGGAAAAGGTTGGAGTTTTTGGGAGTGATCTTGTTTGTGAAAATAAAGGAGATATAAGAGAAATAGGTTGTTTGTTAGGGGAGCATAGTATACAATTGAGTTGAAGAAGAAAACTTATGTTTATGTTTTATTGGATTTGTAGTTGCTTTTTTTAATATCTATATTCTGAGTTGAGGTTTTTAGATTCTGGGCTATAGGAAGACTAAAGACATTTATTGTTTCTAATCTTCTTTCTCCTTTGTTTGGAGTCATGTATTGTAGTAAAACTTTATACCATTAAATTAAACAAATGTTTGGGTCTCTTTTTTTGTTTCAAAAGGGTTTTTTTTCACTAGTTTTTGACATCTTTTATATTGTACTCTGTGATGTGAATTGCTTATTTACATAAGATTTGACAAGAATCAAGATTTAATGTAAAAAGAATCAAGATTTGTTATTAGAGCCTGAAATCAAGTGATGTAATAGAGGCATTTGATCCTATATAGTGGATAAACCAGCGAGTCGAGAGTATCAAATCAGACTCGAGCCAATAATGATCCAAGTTGAGTTAGCTTGACTCATCTTAATCTTCGATCAAAGTCAGTAACTGAGCTTGTATTCAACTCAAGTCAGTTTATGGCTCGACAAGTAGCCTGTTTTAGTAATAATTTTTAGGTTTTGTTATACATGTCTTAAATAACAAGCTAACAATTTTAAATTATACTAGTCTTAACCAATGTTTTAAAAACTGGTATTTTAATCATACCGGATTGAGTTAAAAAAATGGTTCAACCGGGTTGTGCCGGACGGTTCAACCGGCCTGACTAGTTAACCTATAATTTTATAAACTACAACTTAAACTCAAAAAAAAATAATAAAAAATACATAATTTCATTAAAAAAACAACTCAAAATTTAATCCATAATTAAAATACAACCCAAAAACCAATTTAAAGTACTAAAATTCCTATCAAAAGTTAATAAAAAGTATATGATATATTTCGGACATTGAAGTGTTGAATGACTTAATCTCAGGATCACTTAAAAGATGAAATTTACTATCACCGTTCGGTTCAAATCGGTTTTTAAAGCATTGGTCAGTAGGTTAATCGTATTTTAAATTTCAAAATTTTCATCCCGAGTCTTATCAACCGGTCGCCCATTGTTTTTTACCTTAGATACAAAACCGGTTTCCTGGTTGAACCGGTTAAACCGACGGTTCGACGGAAAAAAAAAAACAACCACAGAAAACCGTATATTACCGTACCGGGTTTTTGAATAAAACGCGGTTGAACCGGTTTTTGAAACACTGGTCTTAACTCTTTAAGAATCTCAAATTTTAGAATCACGAGAAAACAGAAAGATGATTTCTTTTATCTTAACAAACTACCATCAACTCAAATGTTTATACGATGCAAGTGGTTCGACCCTAATCAGCAAGTTATAATATGAATTATAAGAGTATAAGAGTATAATATGAATTAAGAAGTTTTTCAAAAAGAGAATTCAGATAAATGAAAAAAGAAATGAAATGGTTATTTGTAAGCCCAAATTATACGGCTTTGCTAAACATCAGTGGCTAACTTTATAAAATAGTAATCAAGTTTTCATAAGTGTTCCAATTAATTATTCAAGTCACTCAACTTTTAATTAGTGCTCTAATTTTATATAATTATGTTATTAATACTGAAATTTTTTAAAATTTATTGAGGCAAATGAAACGTATATGAATATCTGTTATTAATTAATGATTGTTTATTCTTAATTTGACTTAAAGTTTACAATTATGAAACTTTGTTTCAAATTGTGTTTTTTTCACAATTGTCTCATAATTCAAGTTAAATGAAAAAACTTTTCAACTATTTTGAATCAAGATATATGTTTCATTTGCTTCAATCAATTTTAAAAATTTTAAACAATTTTTAAAAGTATACATAAGATTGAAACACCTAGTGAAAGTTAATAGATTTAGAGAGACAAAATAAGTTTCAGTTACTTAATTGGAATAGCTCGCAAACTTGATTACATTTTTGTAACATTTTTGCTAATTGGTAATCCATACATCATCTGCAGTCAATTTTGTAACACTAGAAATTCAGATAAAGTAACATGACAAATGCAATATGTATCTCAGTTTATTACATGAGATAAACATGGAGTCTCTTTCCCAAAGTGCCAATATAAATTACATATATATGTGCATTTCCAAACAAAACAAATAATTCTACATACAACTTTACTTCTATCCCATAATGCAATCTACCTCTATAGATGATATAAGTGTTTCAAAGAATTTTAAAAACAAAAGTAAACCCGCATTAAGAATCAGAAGAAGACCCAACCCGACCCGACCTACTAACAATGCATCGCATCTCTAATTTTCCAAAAAAAAAAAATCCAAAAAATGTTCCCGCAATATATCCTTTGCTATAATAATCACAACTTTTTTGTGAACATGAACATGTATTCAATGAAATTATTTTCAAAGCAAACCAGCAAGTAAAGCACCAGGATCTGATGATGAAATCGGTTGAGTGGTTGGTTGAGGCACAGGCGACATAGATGGAATGCTAATTAATTGTTCCTTGATAAATTCCTTCAACCTAAAAGGATATAAAACCAGATAATATTAACCTCTGTATATTTTAATATAATATAAAATTTAAATATTTATTCGTTTTGGTATGAAATTCTAAAGTGAAAGTATACTCGAATGTTAGAGTGGGGTCCGCTGACGCCATTGTCATGCGTAATTGGGTTCTATCAGCTGGATCCGTTTCTATTCGCACCTGACAAATAATTAAAAAATATTAATCAGAGTGGAATCCAAACCTATCGTGGGATTAAGCTACTTAATATTCACTTATGTATTTATACTTAATTACTTACCAAGCATAACATGGATCCTGTAGTTTCAGAATAGAAGGTTGTGCTTGCAACTAAATTATTTGCATTTGGATCCTGAAATAAAATGTATGGAACTTTAAGTAAAAAATTTTAATATTATTTACAATAAATAAAAATAAGATACCAATCCGGGAGAAACAATGAGCCTCAAACTGTTGAACAAATTTGTCATTTCTCCCAAATTCATCGGTCTTACACCTCTAACCTGTATAGAAATAATAAATAAATAATTTAAAATTGCAAATTTGTAATATAAATAAATTCAACCAATTTATTTAAATTACAAACCACTTCTTGAAGTTTCAAAGGAGGTGCAGCCAGTGATCTCCATTGTGGGAAAAATTCGTCCGCAGATAAAGTTATTGGGTGAAAAAATTTGTTCAAAACTGCAGGAAGGCGAAGCTTATTATTAACCTGCAGGAGACAAAAAGTCAAAAAGTCAAAGTTGCTGACGGGGATATGTTAGGAAACACAGGATAAGTACCAAGTTGGTTCCAAACTTGTAGGAGAAGTCAAGAACAGCAACATCCCTACTTGGGTGAAGATTTACCACTTGAAGCGGGCATTGAACCTAAACAAACAAATATAAGTTATTTTATTGAAAGAAAAAACAAGATTTATTATTTAAATAAAAGTTTTAAATGTGTCTGACCTGTGATCGTGGAGGAATAGATTCAGGTACTGATGATATTTCCAACTTTAAATGAGATGAAGGTAAGATAACTGCTTCAACCGAATCAAGTGAAGATGTTGTCTTGTTCCCCAAGAAAAGGATAATGCGGCCTTCATGACCTCTCCACTCTGCTTTAATACCAATCTATCATAATAATAATAAATTAATAATAATTCAACTTAATTACATAAGTGGTTTGCAAAAAGTAACATGTTTGGGTTTATTACTTTCACATCTGTAACGAGTTTGGGTATCAAGACAATCTTTTGTGAAATTAAGGTAAAATGACCCTTTTGACTTTTCACCCTTAAGATCTGACTTCAATAAGCCAAAGGGTATTTTGGTCATTTCACCTTAAATTATATCCTTAGTGTACCCAAACATGTTCCTTACACAAGGAGCAGATGTGTAATTAACCGTAATAATAATATTTAATTGGGAGAATACTAATGTGATGTATATAACTTGAATTTTTTTTAATTTTAATTTTGCATGAGTGAGTACCTGAACATAAGGATCCTCGTATAGAACTCCACTATCTTTGACACATAAGGCATAAAATAGTTCTGCAATATCTACTACTGGCTGCAAAATAACAAAATAAAAAAAAATTACAAAAACAATAAAGATAACGTATATGATATTAATATATGCAAACAATTAAAAAAAAGTACTTTGACAGCATTTTCCTGGTCTCCAACAGGTGCAAGAGCTAATGCACCATTTTCAATTACGGTTTCAGTTTCAGAAACAGAAACATCGGGTGGTCCTTCAATAGCCAGTGGGCTTAAAAGATCTCCAATAATATCACCATCAACTGCACTTATAATCCCATTGGTTTGACTAATTTCTTTTTCAACATGGTTATTTTCCTAAAAATAACGCAAATCACAGATTATAATGTAATAAAAATTGAACTGCTAAATGTATTAGACTGATCTTACAATGTCGTTAATGCTAGTGATTTTGACCATGGGGAGTTGGGTCAATTGCGGTTGACCATTTGTAGATTGCTGATCTGTCACCACTAGAGCATTAGAAGCCTGCTGGTGGGCCCGTGACTTTATAGCACTTAGCTCTGCTGTGTCAGCTTCCGTTTCTTCAGCTCTTTTAATCAATGAAGACTTCAAAAAGGCATATCAAAGTCAACAACAATTTCGTACATGTGTCTTAAATATACATTATAATGTTATATAATAAACAAATACAAAAATTATATATACCTCGCGTTCTGGGAATTTGGGCATTTCTGCTAAAATATCTACCAATGCTGAACCTTTCTTACTCAATGCAAAATACTCAACGGCTCTTTGTTGTATTTCAGCATCAAGGCTCGTTTCATATCTGAAAATGTGTCAATTTTTTTTATTTTTAAATTAAACAAAAAGTTTAATTTCAACCAATAGAAATCATGACTAAACTAACTTGCTGAATATTGCCCAAATCTGATTCTGCAGATATGGATCCGGTGGTTGTGAGTGCATCAATATTTTTGCATACGTTGAAAGAAGAATGGAAATTGTAGGTGTTCTGAATAAATAAGAGGTCTCAGATTATGTTATTAATAAAAACTTAAAAAGTAATTTTAAAAAAATTAATGCGCACGAGACAGAAGGAAGCTTCTCATGTATAATGCCAAAAATGTCCTTTGGACTACAACCAGGTCTTCTGGCCAAAAGGTGGCTGTATTCTCCAAGCAAATATGCACTAACCTGTTTTGTTTTAATTTAATCAGATATAGAAATATGGAAAAAAAATTAATATTATTGAGCTATTGAATAAATATAAATGTTACCTTCATCATGGTCTCATGTATTGCAGGCTTATCAATATACTCTCTAGCTTTCAATGCTGCATAAGGCTGATTAATAATACAGGGTTGAGTCCAGCCACAATATTAAAAAAAAATAAAAATACAATAAAATAGATAAAAAAAATTACCTGAAGGTCCTCATTGTTAGTTACAAATTGCACAACACGAAACCAAATGTCATCACTGACAAAGTCTCCTGCTTTGTCAATCAACTGAAGAATAACATCTACATACCTGTAAATATAAAATATAATTTGGTTTCAAATCTACAGTTGTAATTTAATTCAATAAAAAAAAATTTTAAAAATACAGCACACCATGATAAATCAGGGGCAAATTTCTCAGCAAGAATAGCAGCTTTTAGAGCCAACTCTTCACGCATTGTAAATTCTGATGTTCCAAGATACTGAAAATAGATGTAATTAGTGGCATATTAATTAGCAAAGATCAACTAAAATACATGCTAATGTTTAGCAACTGTTTTACCTGTAATAATTCTTCAACAATGTCTTTAGCATTTGAAACATCACACATTGCATAAAGTAGATCTAGTGCACGTCTCCGAATGCTGCATTTTAAAAAGAAAACAAAAATTTTAATTTCATTAACTAATACAAAGAAAAATAATAAAAAATGACAAGATAAATTCAACCAAAACCTGATGTCAGGATCCTTCAGTGAAATAATAATTTGAGGTTGATGTATCTTAATAATTTCCTGAACATCTGTAACCATCAGCATTCGAGTCATATTCTCCTGCACGTGCCAATTTGGTAAAATAATGCCATCAGAATAAATAAAAAACCTCAAATTTAAAATTGTTGATTCTATTTGACTATTTATTATTTATTATAACAACTTACTAGACCAAGATAGCGGATATTTGGCTCACGGACAGCAATAAACTTCCCAAGCAAAGCTACACATTGTGACATCATCTCTTTTTCAGCATCAAGATGCATTACCTGTCATAGAATTATTCAGATTAATTTAATCATAAATGGAATATTAATAGGAATAATAATAATAATATTAAGATGCAAACTTACTAGAGCAAGAGCTTCAAATAAGACAGCATGTGATGCATTGTTCTTATTAACATGTTTCACAACATCTGTTCCCATGAGTACTCGTTGTAAAACCTCAAATAATGATCTACTTGTGTTTGGATCTTCAATTGTTGGGAAATATTGAAGTGCCCTCATTGTTTTCACCTGCAAATATAAAAAATAATAATATTAATAATAATAATAATAAATTTGTTACATAGATCACATCTACTATTTGTATAAAATGACAATAAATATATAAGATCAGACTTTGACTAGTGTTTGACCCGTGAAAAAGAGTTTTAAGAAAAAGTGTACAAACCTGAAGCCAAGGTGAAGGAATACCATAATATGTATATTCCTGAGGAACATCTTGATTTCTTGCAAGTCTTTCTAATATTTTAACACATTTTGGTAAACAATTCCAATATGCTTCATGGTTATTAGATACTAAAGAAACAAACAGACTCATTGATGATGTTAAAACACCAAGATTGCGTTCATCTAATAATTGTGCCATTCGGTCTGACCTGTAAAAGCAACGAAGATTACAATCGCAAAAAATATAACTAAAAAATATATTCTAAAAAAAGTATTTGATTTTTAAAAAGATTACCAGCCATCAACATTGACAATATCAGGATTTTTCCTAAAAAGCCGAAGGAGACAAAGTGCAGCCTTTTTTTTCACCAGTGGTCTGCAACTACTTGAGATCTAAAGTTCAACAGTGCAAAAAAGTAAAATAAATAAATTAATTAATTAATTAATTTAATGATAGTAAATTTCCAAAATTGTTGTAGACTTACGAGTAACTTTTGAACATCAGGTGCTAGTGATTCAGCGAATTCTCTACCACCAATATTCCCAACCTGCAAGTTATAAAAAAAGGTTTGTATTGTTATAAATATTATAAATAATTGAATATAAATCATATGCTTTAACCTCACAATTATGCTTCTATCTCCATACCAATGTTAATGCCAAACACTGAAACGTTTCATTGCGGCCAATAATATCATTGCGGACTGTATTAATTGCTAATCTTAGAAAATCATGATTCTCATTGAGCAAGCAAGATGTCGCTAAATACCCAACCTGCAGGAATCACATTATAAGAAATTAAAAAAAAACAGTTTGCAATAAGGAGATCAAAACGATATTGCAGCATACATCACATAAACCAGCATTAAAAGAACAAATATGTTTGTGTACCTGTTTTTCTGGATATTTAGGTGCAGATATTAAAGAAACAGCTTCCATATGACCAAAGTCCACATCATATCCTAACATAAATATGTAAAGCATTTTCCAAACATATTTCTTCTTTTCATATGGTGTTAACCCCTGTGAGAATAAGAAATGCAGAATTCATTAACGAATACATAAACAAAAAAATGACCATATCGTACATGTAATCTGAATACCAAAGAGAAATAAATCATCTCAATTAGAAAACAAAATGTAATTCGAATATCTTATTTTAAACATCCTCATCTCAAATAACTACCATGATCTGCAAGCATCAGCATTCTCTGATTTTACAATTACTATCCACGTTTAAGCATTCTGCATCTCTTAGTTACACTTTTTTTGGCCAATTCAACTCAATGAAAGAAGTTTCTCTTCCAAATTACCCTCAATCCAACTAAACCTAACTTGCCAAATTCACTTCAATTCAACTTTAACCTAAACTAATTCACAAATTCAATTACAGCAGCCACCGCGCAAAATGCATAGTTTAAAAACCAAACCTTTGAACAGATTTTGCATTTATGCATGATATTGAAAATGAAAGTAGAATAAATGAACGCCAACCTTTTCATTTTTGAAGCGAGTGCGAATATGACCAAGCTCTTTATCAACACGAAGGCGTTCTTGTTCTTTGTTCTGGCAATTACGGATTTCAGAGATGAAGACAGAGAGACCTCTCATGCCGGACAACGCCATCTCCGATCAGATCCAACCGAGAGGCGAATCTAGCAGTTGGTTTCTGGATCCGAATCCAGTTTCGATGAGGAAATGAAGTTAACGTGAAATCAAATTGTGTGAGTGTGATCTAGAGAGAGAAAGAAGGTGGACAGAAAACTTGGGAACAGCCGTCAGCCTGTAACAATCCGGGATGACTACCCGTCTCGTTTAAAAAAAGTTGAAAAAATGGGTCGGTCTTTCGTAACTAAATTTTAACTTCTTGAAATTGTAATTTCACTTTTGTTACAAGTTAAAACATGATCTTTTATTCACAAGTAGATGTTGACTGATTTGAGTTAATGGAGGGATATATATTTTAAGGTTTAAACAAACATGTGTGCGCATGTGGAGTTGATTACTAATTTGTTCGGCATCCATCAAGGGTCCAACTCAAATTCATTTTTCTAATATGGGATATCTTTAAATTTAAATGCTAGGTTTTCTAAAGACACGTGGCGGTATAGGTGATTCAAGTATTGCTATATTCATTCTTTTAAACACACATTTATACTATAAAATAATGTTTGGACTAAAGGTTTCCATTGCCTTAGTAATGGATTTTGTTAGCTGTCATGCATTTTGGTGGTTCTTTTGTTCTTTGACTTGTTCTGTATGTCGCCATAATCTTTTGTATGTTTATGGTTATCAAAAGAGAAATTGTGTTATGCTCTCTAACGTATTTTTTATTTGCAGTCAATGATAAAGGATCCCCTAAATAGTTGTTCTAATACTATTTTTATAAATTAATAGCAATCAATTACTCAATTATTTGGTTATTATATAGCAATAGGCACCCATAACACATATCTGTTTATATAATGAATTTGCTTTTCAGATTAGCTATCAACCATGTAAAAGATCAAATAACATTTAAGAAATGATTCCCTTGATTCACCATGATACACCTGCATATTTGAGGGAATCAGGTATGTGTATTTGTTTCTCAACTTTACTTGATTAACTGATTAAGAGGATCCAAGTATGCTTTTACATTGCAACCATTTTAGAAAATTATTTAACATCTATTAGCTTTTTATTCCAGTACATCCTCACATCAAGAATTGGTTCTCAAGCTCCCATTTGTGCTTGAAACCAATGATAATTTTCTATATTCTGATGAACAAGAAAGCCATGGTTATGAAAATGAGTTTAATACCAGAAAGACACTGAAATCAACACAAAAATCAATAGAATCACAAATGCGAAAAATGATGATATATTGATCAAATGTAACCAATTAGAGGAAGAAAATAAGTGTTAAAACCAGGGTGGATTCTTGATTTTTATTTTTTTAGGTAATTTTCATGCTTTTTTGGTACATTTACAAATTTTTTTCAGGTTCTTGAATCTCAAGACTCGCTTTCGCTCTGTCTTGGTAAGCATAAATCCCCTTTAATGTTTGAAGTTTTAGAGTTTTGTTTGACTGAGTAACGGTTGTATATTACAAATGATAGAGATCTGTTTTTTTTTTGTGTGCGTTTATCATATCACATATATAATTCTCCAAAAGTTGATATTATTGATGATCTTATTCTTTAATATCATATACAAAGTACGGTTGATTGAAATGAAAAGTCAAACAAAAAGGTTTAATTCTTGTATTTGAAGTAAAAAAAGATAGTCGGGGTAAATGTCAGAAAATAGCATTGACTTTTTTGAAGTGGTCAGCTATGATATTTGTAATTTCTTTGTATGTTCTGGTAATTACAAGTTTTTTTATATGTCCAGCTTAGTAGGGATAGGGTTAAACCATAAAAAATAATAATGATGTTTTTGTAATTAGTAGTTACATAAGTAAAACATTAAAATACTTATAATTACAAAAATAGATTAAAAAATCTAAAAACATTTTGTTATTATGACATTTACTACAAATAGGAAAAATGTTTTGGTATTACTTGTAACTCAAGAATAACATGCATGATGCATGTATTGTGTTTTTGAAGACAAAGAAGTTTTCATCAAGATGAAAAGTTGTGTACTATGACATTTACCATAAATAGGATCTATATGATTTGTTTGTTTGTGTTTCCTATGAAGTTGCTACTTACTTTACCAAGTTTGTTAGAAATTATAACATGTATAAATATCCATTTCAAAGAGATGTTAAGTAGGAAACAAACATGGAAGCACAAGTAGAGTATATGCTCACATTTTTAACTAAATCATAGACACTAATTCAAGCTTGACTCTCTTCTATCCATTTGCTTAATTGGATTTTGGACTAATAAAAGATATATGTAAGCAACCATGGACTCTTAGATTTGGTGTATTTTACTTCACATATGAGATTCTAAATGGTAAGTTCTTGGGGGGAAAGAAATTACTCTCACCAAAGAGCTTGGATATACAAATAATATATAAATTTGTATTGTAATGGGAATGATGTTTAACGTAAAGTTATAATTCAACAAACAACACTACAAATTTGGATTTGTTTTTGAAGGGATTGCTGCTGGTGATGGTGCATTATGCCTTGGCTTTGCACCAGACTTTGAGACCTATGCATCCGCATACGGTACAATTCTAATGCCCAAATCACTGTTATTTGTACTATTATTGATTAAGTATCTATTATTAATGCTTTAAAGTTTATCCAAAACCTTTTCCTTCGTTAGGCATCAGTTCATCTTCAAACAAACCGTTACCCATGCCTTTGGTGGATGACAGATTGGCAGCAAGTATGATTTAAGAACCTAGATAAGTTTAATGTTCAGTAATCCTTCTTGCCCAAAGCTACAATAGATGGATTTTGAACTAATTTAAAGCATTTGATGTTAATTAGTAGATTTGGGATGATATTGGTTCTAAATTTGAAACAACATTGATATCTTTTATCTTTGGATTGAAGAAATTCATATCTTAGCTACTATATGGAATTAAAATCTTACTTTGATATCGTTTCAGGTTTTTTTTTATATTTATTTGTTTATTTTTTATTTAGCAGTCCATTTCATGTTTTCATTGATAATAATCATTTGGTGAGAGTGCTTTGATAAAATAAGTTTGTATTTATTAACATGGGTGAGAGTGCTTTGATATTTTCATGGTGCTATTGTTGTCGATTTTTGTGTTTGCCTACTAATTTAATTATTTCGTTTATTTTATAATAACCAATCATGCTAAGTGGGTAGAAGTAAAACTTGGAATAGTTGTAGTGCCGGGCCAATTTCTTAAGCCGTATTCGAAAATTTAGATATCCGAATCTATAGCAAATCTATAGCAGCTATAGCACATTTGGAATAATCTTCAGAAAACTTACCTATCTTCACATAAAGAGAAGTTGGCATTTTTACTTGCATATTACAAGTTTATTATATAAGAAACTATAGCACATTTCACAATTTTTGGATATAAATGATTTAGAAGAGGAAATATTGTTAACCTAAAAATTTGATAGCATCAAATCGTAACAGATTAATCTCAAAACTCAACTGAAGTATTTGAGAAACATATCAATTTGCATGAAATGTCATGGCCAAGAGCTGTGATATATTAACAAACTGAGACGCGAAACTACAAGAGAGGTTACAAATCCAAATGGTTGAGAGTACTCTAATCAACCTCTTCCGGTGTCAACATGTATAAATTTTAGGTGATGACAAAATGTGAGGTACACCAAATCAAGCTTTTGTCTCCTTCCGATAGCTTTTTAGTTTAAAATTGATTATGGTTATCTCCAAAGTGAAGTATTGAAGAACATATGTTTAGTTCGTCTCTATACTTTAAGAAATCTATATTCTATGTAATATGTAACTACCTTTTTAATAATAATTTTTAATTTTTTATATAAGCTTTGAAATTGTTATGTTTCGTTACGCCACCCGTGGGTTATAAGCTAGTTATATATATAGGGAACTCCTATATGTATATTGTTACTAAGTTAATTAGATATCTATGAGTTAGTAATGTGGTGCATATGTTTCAATTGTGATATTTTGCTTGTTACAAAAGATAAGTCAAGTATGAAATGGAGGCCTGAGAACTGATGAACAACTTTAGAGAGAAAATGGTAATGACTAAATCCCTAAGATTGAGTATATGGGTGGTATGCAACCAACACATGATTTACCATCCAGTATCAAAAGGTAACCAAATTTAAGTATTTAAGAATGTTTGTAAATAACGATGGATACATTAAAGTAGGATGATGTAGGTGAGAACAGCCATAGGGGTGGTGTGACAGGAGGTTCTCAACTTCTTTGAAGGACTATTTTTTAAGGTTGTAGTTAGTCTGGCTAGGATATATGAAACCGGTCATCAAGAAGACGCATGCGTCATAAGTTGGAGACAGGTTGATGTGGATGTTGAGTCGGAGACATTAATTGGATTTTTTCTTTCGATATGCCAAATTAGTAATGTGAGATATGCAAAGTAGACAATCAACAACACCAATTAGATCCACAATGTAGAGGAGGATGGGTAGAGGTAGACGAAAACTAACAAAAAGTCTTAAATTACTAGACTTGCAGCTCTTATAGAACATGGTCGAATATGAGATTTTGTGAATGCATAGGATAAGATTTCAAGACTTTCACATGGAGGGTACATATATGCATTGGCCTTATTTTAGAGGTTTAGTTCTACTTATACTTTGATTGCTTTACACTAATCTTGTCATTCATGTTTCTATAATATTTATCTGCTAACAATATAATATTTAATTTGCTTATGCTCTTTGAATCCCATGTATTCTAACATGCCTTTGATATTTGCTTAAGGTCTTGGAACTAACGTTTTTTTTAAAGCAACTTCTATGTCTTCTAGACGAAAAAAAAGTTGCATACATCTGAGTCTACTTAGATCATACCGATAACTTTGTTGTTTGTGGTAATATAGTTTGTAGGCTTGTTGCTATTGTAATGATGATTAAGAGTGATGTAAGAACTATAAATATTTGGATTTCTGAAACATAATTAAGTGGAAATTAGTAGGAAATTCGTGATGTTTACACAAGTGTGTGTAAGTACACCAGTTTGTACTCTCGATCTTACCCAATAATATCATGTCACCTCGAACTATGAACCGTGTGTATAAACCGTACCTTGATGACTTTTGTCATTGTTTTCATCGATGACATTCTCATTTATTCAAAAATCCAAGAAGATCACGAGAGACATCTGAGGCTTATCTTGGAACTTCTGCATAATGAACAACTCTATGCCAAACTTTCAAAATGCGAATTTTGGATTCGCGAACTTCAATTTCTAGGACATGTAGTCAATGAAAATGGAATACATGTCGATCCATCTAAAATCGAGGCGATCAAGAACTGGGAAGCACC
>WOUH02000009.1:8020889-8039702 GCA_009936405.2 Stevia rebaudiana
TATGATAGCATGAGACAAGGCGTCGGTCGTTTTAGACGACTCCGACCTCCTCCAGATGATCGCCGGAACGTGATTGTAGCCCTTGTCAATCTAAAGCATCACGGGATGATAGCAAGTGACAGAAAGAGAAAGCGGTGGAAGGGGATGACGATTGTAGCCACGCAATCAACAACAAATTAACTAAGAAGTTGTAATTTGATAGACTAATGTAATTAAATGAGTAGATGACGGTGGGTGATGATGAAGTTGCGATGGCGATGGTGACATTGTGGGTGATGATGAAGTTGCGATGGCGATGGTGACATTCTGGACGGTGGTGGGGATAGGTGTGAGACGGTGAAGTATTGTTCACACCGACATTCCTAATTGTAATATATATAATAGATCCTTTGATACCCCACTCTCATTTCTTGTTTATTGTGCCCGTAAAATACACCTGGCAAAACACACAGAGACCTTTTCTGTGTGTGTCAAGTTCTTATTGGTACCTTTTGACGTATTTTGCTAAGTGGCCATCTCTGCGGAGAAAACTCTTTACTCAGGTCAGAAAACTATGTCCAAGTTTTCAGGTTCATCGAATTTAGCTTTTAGGTCTTTGTGTTCTTCCTTTTTACTGATCATTACCGATTACCGATTAACAGAGGATATAAACAAAGAAGATCACTGCTGAATGAGATTACGGGTTTGGTCAATCGTATTCAGATTACAAGATTATATGTTGAATACTTACCAATTTTGCAAAGGGGTCCCTGTAAAATAAGAAAGATTTAAAGAAAGCTTAAAAGGGGTCTGTAATGGTGGCAGATGGAGAAGGCTCTGAATATACAAACAATCTTGACAAGTGGCTCTCTTTGCTGAAATAGTAATGGTTTCTATTCCATTCTATGTTTCTCTCTCTATATACATATATATGTATGTATATGTATATGTATATGTGCATTTACATATGCATGCGTATCATGTGTTAACAGCTAGATCATCACCGCCCACCGTTTTCTCCCCAATTTAGTAAAAATCTAACTCAATTTCTCAATTTCCTTTTCTGGGTTGTTTGGCTTTTTTCTCAATTTGGAGTAAATTTCGAAACCCAATTTTCAATTTTCGAATTCCGATCATGGATAGTTCTTCTTTCGGCTAAATTCGTATAAAAATGTAAACTTTTTTATGTTTTGACTCTATTTATTGATATTCGGTGCTTGAACATGGCTTCGGTTCTTCGTTCCCGAAAGCTGTGTTTTACTGAACCAATGTTAAGAAGCTATGAGTCATCGGAAACCACGAAAGATGAGAAACAAGCAATCGAGAGACCAAAAGTTGACCAAAAACAAGAAAAAAGTCAAACGGTTAGAAAACACAAGAACAAGAAAAGGAGTTGGGGGTGTGTGAATTCTTGTTGTTGGTTCATTGGGTGTATGTGTACAACGTGGTGGCTACTTTTGTTTTTGTACAATTGTTGGCCGGTTAGTTTTGTTGGATTTAAAGGGTCCGAACCACCTGGTGTACGGCTCAAGAATGAAGGGTTAACCGCAATGCACCCAGTGGTTTTGGTCCCTGGAATGGTGACAGTTGGGCTCGAGCTTTGGGAAGGTAGGCCTTGTTCACGAGGGCTTTTTCGGAAACGTCTTTGGGGAGGTAGTTTTACCGGAATCTTAAACAGGTTTGACCAACACATTCAGTCGTGTTTTTCTTAATTTGATTAAATTGTTTTAGTCACAATTTGAAAGCTTGAAATTTTGCTAGCAATCTTGAATTAGTGGTGAAAAGGGTTGAATTTTGATTAAGTTGGTATAATGACAATTTGAATGCTTAAATTTTGCTAGAAATGTTGAATAAGGGTGGAAAAGCTTATTTTGATTAAATTGCTATAATCACAATTTGAAAGCATTAAGTTTTCCTAGCAATATTGATTTGGAGGTGAAAAAGCTTGATTTTTTATTATATTGCTATAAATATAATCATACATTGATAGTTTAAGTTTTGCTAGCAATGTTGATTTAGTTGTTAAAAGCTTGAATTTCAATTAAATGGCTATAATTACAATTTGAAAGCCTTACGTTTTGCTAGCAATATTGATTTAGTGGAGAAAAGGCTTAAATTTTGAATAAATTGCTATAAAGCTTAATTTTTGCTAGCAATGTTAAATTATTGGTGAAAAAGATTGAACTTTACATGCATTGCTAATTTAATCTTAATTAAACTTTGCTAACCAATATATAACGCTAATATTTGTGCAACTCCATAAAAAAAAGTAAATGAATTTGTAAGGATATCATGGCTTCTTGATTTTGTACCAATGCTAAAAGAACTAAATTTTGTTTGAAGATAAATAATAACTTATTTTTGAAATGTGTGTGTTTCTACTTTTTAGGCCATTGTGTTGGATGGAGCATTTATCACTAGACCATGAAACCGGGCTTGACCCACCGGGTATTCGAGTCAGACCGGTTCCTGGACTTGTTGCAGCAGATTATTTTGCTCCGGGTTACTTTGTTTGGGCCGTTATAATTGAAAATTTGGCTAATATCGGTTATGAAGGCAGGAATATGTATATGGCTACTTATGATTGGAGGCTTTCTTTTCAAAACACAGAGGTACATTAAAAACATTATACTTAGGGGTTGTTTGGCAGAATGTGTTAAAACATCAAGAGTTCTAACTGATTAAGAGGTAAGATCTGAATAATTTGACATGTTTCTAAAACTTACTCATTAAGAGGTTGTTTGAACCATTATGAGATGTAACTAAACAACCACTGTCTCTTACTGATTCAGAGGTGACCCCTTAATGAAACTATTAGAAGACTACCAAACAACCCCTTAATCAAGCTATTATCAATATATGTATCAAAGTAATTAGTTAATGTCTGATGTTGTTACATTTTTATGAAAACAGATAAGGGATCAATCACTTAGTAGATTAAAAGCCAACATTGAGTTAATGTATGCAACAAATGGTAACAAGAAAGTGGTGGTGGTTCCACATTCAATGGGTGTTACCTACTTTTTACATTTTCTTAAATGGGTGGAATCTCCGCCACCAATTGGTGGCGGTGGCGGTTCAGGGTGGTGCGCCAAATACATCAAATCAATCATGAACATCGGACCCGCGTTTCTTGGTATCCCAAAGGCGGTTAGTGCCATGTTCTCTGCTGAAGGCAGAGAAGTTGCATTCATCAGGTTTATAAATTGCTTTTTTTTTTAACTTCATGTAAACTTTCCATTCTGTGAACATATTGTTTGACTTTAGAGGTCAATGATTCTTGATTTTAGGGCTATGGATCCGGGTTTTTTGGATTCTGAGATTCTCGGGCTCAAAACAATGGAGCATATGATGCGTGTGACTCGAACATGGGATTCACTTATTTCATTGCTTCCGAAAGGTGGTGATTCCATTTGGGGAGATTTAGATTCAGCACCAGAAGACGGTCACGCGTGTCATTTTGAAACCAAAAGTTTTTTTCAGTCGAATTCAAGAGAAAATAATAACAGCAGGAACAAAGAAACAAGACCTCAAATCCAAATCAATAACCCGACAAAGTATGGAAGAATAATCTCGTTTGGTAAATCAGCTTCAGAGCAACATTCTTCAAATCTTCATCAAGTTGCACCAATGGTACTACAATTAAACACTCTTTTCAATCTTCATAGATCTCGGGTTTGACTTTAGAAGTTTTGACCCATGGTTAAACGCGCGTGAATCTTTGTGATTTACAGGAACTTATGCAGGCGATTTCTAATGCAACTTGTAAGGAGGTTTGGACCGAGTATGGTAAAATCAACCGAAAAAATATTCAGAAATTAGCAGATAACAAAGCTTACACTGCTGATACGTTTATGGATCTCATGCGGTATGTGGCTCCAAAAACAATGCAACGGGCCGAGGCCCATTTCTCGCATGGTGTTGCAACGGATCTTGATGACCCAAAGTATACCCATTACAAGTATTGGTCCAATCCATTAGAAACCAAGTAAGTTCAACCCGATTCTTGTATTCTTTGTTCATTTAAATATGGTTTACCAAATTCGACATATAAGATTAATTAAAACATATTTCACGTAGGCTGCCTGATGCTCCAGATATGGAGATTTACACTTTGTATGGAGTCGGAATCCCGACTGAAAGATCATACGTTTATAAACTCTCGCCATCGGATAAATGCAACAGTATTCCATTCAGGATTGACAGCTCAGCAGAGGGCGGATGCTTACGTGGCGGGATATACTTTGTGGATGGTGATGAAAGCGTACCGGTAATAAGTGCGGGTTTCATGTGTGCAAAAGGGTGGAGAGGAAAAACGCGGTTCAATCCGTCCGGTAGTGCGACTTACATACGCGAATACCGACACAAACCAGCCGGTTTGCTTGAGGGTAGAGGTTTAGAAAGTGGGCAACATGTTGATATTATGGGTAATGCTGCTTTAATTGAGGATGTTTTGAGGGTGGCGGCGGGGGCCACTGGGGAGGAGATAGGTGGTGATCGGATCTATTCTGATATATTGAAGATTTCTGATAGAGTGAATATTGAGTTATAAAACCAAGTTGCGCGCCAGTATAAGAGACCGGAAACAAGTTGAACCGAACCGAACTGAACCAGACTTATAGAAGGATGCCAATGATATCGTTGCGGAAGAAAAAACGTCTTTAGTTGTGTTTTATGTAACTTTGTTTCAATAGACGAGGTTGCGAGTTGCGACTAGAGTATGCTAGAGTATGGTACTATATGTGCTTGTATGTCGTAAATAGTATTTCAAAATAAAGATGTGTTTGTAGGAGTATCAAATGTCTATTAATAGGTTATGTATGATCCATGAGGCATGCTAAATTAGTCTAAATTTTCTTTGCGGATTTTCCTAATTTAACATATATACGGCGGCCCAAAAATGACGTCAAATGTTGCTAAAAAAGGTCATGGTGGTTGGGTTTTGTCATATGAGTGATGTATATTAAATAAGAACAAACATGAATATAGATATCAGAAATATTATATTGAAATGAACTTGAAAAGCTCGAGATGTGTTTCACTAGATTTAAAAATCATTCACTATGTATAAACTTATACATGTTTAATTTTTCCATGTGTATTTGTATATATATATAGGAAAGTGAATATGAGGCTGTTACACATATAACTTGTATGCGAAACCCATCAAAACGACGTCGTATTGATTAAATCTATTTAAAAATAACTGAAATCTATTAATATAGTGTTTCCTCTTCATTACTAAATTGCTTCTGCACTCCTTTACGTCTTCAAGTCAGACTTGGTTTCATCTATCACCGATACAATTGTTCATCCCAACATACTCGATTCTTTTTCAAAATCGAACAGTGCATTACTTTTCTAAACGATTATCTCTATGAATTGATATCATATTAACTCTTACATTAAACAATTATTAAAAGAGTATTTTCTTTTCATACTGTTTTTACTCGAAATCCCATAAACAATTGCTACTATACGATTGTTAATTGCCAATAAACAAGGGAATAAACTTGTGAATCACCATGGATGACGAAGAATTTCAAAATGGATACGACTGAACTTCCATAAATGAATACAAAACATGTGATAAAAAAAAGTGAATAACCAGGTGGGCGTATAACATGGTCGTGATTTTACAAACAACAACGATTGTAACCAGAATTGATTTGAATTAGGGTTGGGTCACTTTTAATCAAAACTACGTCGTTCTAATAGGTTTCGCATACAAGTTATATGTGTAACAGCCCCATATTCACTTTCCCCATATATATAACAAATAATTTTCATCCCATAAACTAAATTTAGTGAACAAGTGAGCTCAAACATGACACATTTAAGAAGCATTTAAATTCAAACACAAATTATTTATCAAATAGTTAACCGTTAACATGTAAACTCATAAGTTTAAAGGTTTTTAGAAGGTTGCTGTTTATACAAATTATGCGTTAACATTTCGAGTTCATACTTTGATGATTACTTTCTTCTCTACCTAAATTTCTAGGAGTGAAATATTTTTTTCCTTAAACTATTTATAGACTCTAGTCATTTATGCAATCTGCATTTCTTTTATCCGGTTACTCACAAACTAAGCATATAAACCTAAAGTTTGTTAGCTAGAAATAAGAGAGAAGGAAAAAAATTAATTAAAAGACTACCGAATAGAAATAAATAGAAGGACCAAGGGCATTTAGCCCAATGGTACCAGGAGATGGATAGGGCTTGCGACTGGATAAGTTTCAAGTTCGAATCCGATCCTAGAGGGGTTTTACCAATTAAAGTCCTCTCATCTAGTTCAGGAGTGGCCTAGGTCTATACGTTGTCTGTACTCGCAGGACAAAAGAGTGATTTAATCGCATGGTGATCCTGAATTACTGGTTTTTTGCTATTGAAAAAATAGAAATAGAAAGTTTATTTGAGTGAGATTTTATTCAAGTTGTTAATAAGTTGTGGCTTATGAGTACTACTTATATAAGTTTGTGCAAGTTCGAGTTAATGTTATTAACCAGGCAACTCCAATCTATTTGGTATTTCTTTTGCTACCTCGAAACTTTGGCTTCCGACTATGCCATTGCTTTCTAAGACCCCATTAAGCTAAAATTTAGCCTAACTTAAAGTGTCGGTATGACTCATATGTGATGAACTTGATCTTTTTGATGATTAATCCTTAATTTAATTTGAATAATTAAACCCATCAACCTCAAAGAATTGAGATTGCCCGTTAGAGATAAAACTCTTAAGATAATTGGGCCTATAAATATCGACGTGGACACAAGATAACCAGAGGACAACTGTCATCCTCTTCCCGGATTATAACCACCACAACCACACCAGTATATGTATTTTCACGCAATTCGCCATAATTTGGATTCCCCAAATGTTGTAATCGAAAACAAATTCGATCACAACAAGCTAAAATGGCGTTAACAACTACGATTTCTTCATCTTCGCAGTTGTTTCAGTTACCACTGATTCATCCGCCATCTCCCTCGCCTGACGTTCAGTTCAGCGGATATGCCGTGATCCAGTCAAAATGTCAAGTGATCGCTCTGCAGAACACGGCGGGTATATTGTTTCCCGTTCAATCGAAAGTGACGCCGACTGGTAGGTTTAGGAGGTATTGTGCGAAATCCACGGAGGAGAGAGCGGCGGAGACGTTTGCAGGTGATAACGATGAGGTATACCGTGAGGAGATTCATCGGAGCTCTGATGATGAGGAGAAAGCGGAAAGGATGAATGTGTCGTATTGGTCTGATACTCGTAACCTAGGGATTCGTGAACCGGTTTATGAGGTATGGAAAATGGAATATGTTATGCTTTGTGATATTACGCCAAATTTAGGATATTTTGCAGCATGCAGGCTTCCTTTTTGCTTGAAAACTTGAATTGCAGATCAGTTTGTTGATCAATGTATGAAGTGCTACTTTGTTAGTTAACTTTTTTTATTGATGTTAGGATATTACTAGGTTTGTGTTTTGATCCAAGCTTATTGCAACTAACGAGAAAGTAAAGAAATCTAGTCTTGTAGACACCAATTAATCAGTTTTATCAGAAACTTCATCATGAAATTGTTAGAACAGTGGAATACTTAACCTAGTGATTGGTTTCGTACTCATGAAACTGTTAGAACAGCAGAATACTTAACTTAGTAGCTGGTTTTGTACTTCTTCATGTATATACACTGTTTTATGCATGCTTTCTTAATTTAATGTTCATCACTCATACTTGCTATCACAATTCTAAGAGGAGAAATGTTTGTAATCTCAGTTAAAATGTTTGTACTTCTTCATGTATATACACTGTTTTATGCATGCTTTTGCAGCAATGATTCATGTGACATTCTTCCAACTGTTTATAGTTTGCAACTTTCAAATCTATAAGTTTCTTAAATGCTCTTGTATAAATCTCTCTCTTAAAGGTTGTAGAAGTAAGCTCAAGTGGAATGGTGTCAACCAGAAAAATTAGTAGACGACATCTGCTGAAGTCAAGTGGTGAGTGAAATGTTCTGATAATATAATAATTATCTTTTGTTAGTCTGTTGAAGAAAACTTAACCTGCTGATTGCTATTCTGTATCCAACATATAACACTCATAACAAATTATGTTTACTTTTCACTAATCACTGTTGTTCTCAAGATGCCTTCATATGCACTTACATTGTTACATGCTATTCTAATCATTACTTTCCTCAATAAATGAGATTAAGATTATTAATGTTACTTTATGTGCACTGTCACTGCTTAATTGAGTTTTGTTATATCAGGTCTTCGACCTCGAGACATTCGGAGTGTTGATCCTTCACTATGGCTGACCAACACAATGCCCTCATTGCTGGTATGACAACAAGTCAACTTACTGTTTTTGCTGTTTTATTTCATGCATATGAAGTTCAAAATCCTGCAATTGTTTTCTGTTATTTATCTACTGAAGGTGAACCATTAACTAAACTGCATCCTTGTGTTTTAGTAACTTTGAGAATGATTTGTAACTGCATTATGTAATAAACAGAGGGTTAAGAAATATTTCCTATGAATTATTACTTGAAAATAAAACATTGTAAGCTAGCTGTAATTAACAGCCAGATTATCATACAAAATTTTTGGTTTTTTTTTTTTTTTTCTGTTAACAGGTTCGTGAGAATGCCATACTGTTAAATTTAGGCTCATTACGCGCTATTGCAATGCTAGAAAGTGTCTTTATCTTTAACTATAATCGGTAAATATTACTATATTAGTATTTAAATATATTTTTTTAATGGGACAAAGCTAGTTAACAGACATGTTAATTCTTGTTTATTTCTTGGGTATATTAGGAGAGCAGGAAAAGCTTTTATTGATGCATTATTACCTCGATTAAACCCTAAGAACATGCAAGGAGGTCCTGTAATGCCTTTTGAACTTGAGGTTTGTTTTGGCATATGTATTTTTATTAATGGCTGATTAAACTTATACTAAAGATTTATAATAATTTAAACTTAATAATATTTCAGGTGGTTGAAGCAGCCCTTCATTCACGAGTACAGCGGTTTGAAGATAAATTAATGGATTTAGAACCACGTGTGAGTATGGAAACATAGTGAGTATATATATACATATATATGTATATATGAAGATAGTATAATGATCATATGAGCCTTAAATGCAATATTAAGAATCGATATTGCATCATGTTCAGGTTCAAGCTTTACTTGAGGTTTTACCAAACCGACTGACAGCTGGCATACTGGAACAACTCCGTATTAGCAAACAAACATTGGTACCATATCACGTCAATCTTACATTAAACTGAAAATTAGTCATTATTTTTTTTTTAATTTTATTTGGCATGATAGGTTGAGTTGGGATCAAAAGCGGGAGCACTGAAACAAATGTTGCTTGATATACTAGAAGATTCGCATGAAATACGCCGCCTTTGTATTGTGGGTAGAAACTGCATCTTGAGAAGAAACGATGACATGGAATGTTCTGTTCCACAAGAGAAGCAGATTGCTGAGGGTAAAATATGATATAATTAGAGTAATAATTATTATTATTCAGTATGCTAACATTTGAAGGTATTATCATATGCAGAAGAAGAGGAAGAAATTGAAATGCTACTGGAAAATTATCTTCAAAGGTAATTCATGATTTCATTAGGCGATTGAAGGTGTCATATTGTGATGTGTGTGATTGCAGATGTGAATCATGTCATAATCAAGCAGAAAGACTTCTTGAGTCAGCGAGGGAAATGGAAGACTCCATATCTGTCAATTTAAGGTAGTGTTTTACTGACATTATCGTAAACAAATTGATTCAATTGAAATGCAAAAATGTGATATTGTTTGTTATCAGCTCTCGGCGGCTTGAAGTGAGCAGGTTTGAATTGCTACTTCAGGTTGGGACCTTTTGCGTTGCAGTTGGCGCTCTGGTTGCTGGTTAATTTCTATCATTCTCTTGATTATTTAACTGAATTTTCTTATATTACTAGTTTTTGGATTTAATGAAGTTATCATCCTCTACCTTAATCCTACAAAGCTGAGTTTTTTTTTTTTTTTTTTTGGTAGGTATATTTGGCATGAATCTAAAATCATATCTGGAAGAACATGTGGTAAGGCATAATTCCTAATGATTTGTTTGAAAAGTTAATACTCGTACAATGATTGTCTGTTTGTTTGTTGCAGTTTGCATTTTGGCTGACTACTGGAGGAATTGTATTTGGTGCGGTAGTGGCATTTTTTCTCATGTATTCATACCTCAGAGCAAGGAAAATTCTTTAGGGTATCCTTAATTGGGCTTTCAATCACTGGAGAAATATGAGCACAGACGAAATTGATAATAATAATAATAATAGATGGGAGTCATGGAGATATAGGAATATGAACCCTGCTACTTGAGACCACCAGATTGATGCATTTCTTTCTTATTTAGCATACATATTTGTCCTCATGTACAGAATGAGGTCAAATTTACTGGATTCTTTGGAGGTGTTGTGGATGTTTCGACAAATAAAATCATATTGTTTTTGTTGTTCTGGGTGCCTCTTAATTTTAAAGTAAGTGTGGCCATAGAGGAAGGTTCAACGAGAAGCACTAGATATTCAGAAACCATTTGTGAATATACTAATTTTTATAACTGCATTGGAAAAAAAACATATATATATAAAGCAATTAATAATTTTAACCCAACTTATCATGTGTGTATTCTTGACCTGAGTTATGCAAATCAAGTCATCCTATATCATAGACGAGTGGCTTTATATTATTGACTAAAACATCATCAATTAGAATCATTAGTTATATTTGAATTATGTTTCGGTGGATCAAATATTACCAGAAATCTTGTGTATGAACTCAAGCATCAATCGATTTAGGCAATTAGAAACTAGATACAATAAAGGATTTACAATTATATGAAACTGAAATCATATAGAATCATGAAAACATAGAACTAGATAATGGAGATGGGAAATTGAACTAGAATTTGAGATGGGAAAAGAATCATAATTTGCTTAACATTCTTCATCATAATCTGATACTTTAATCTCTCAAGCATATATCCCGTGCCTTTCCAGTTTCCACGTATCTATTCTCTTGTTGGGCCACCTACCTGGGCTGGTTGGTTGGACTAAGATCTAAATTCATAACAAAATACATGATACTTCAAAACTTGAAATTAAATATTACTAAAAAGAGTTGAGCAAATTCGCAAAGATAACATACAAATTCATAACAAGACATGCATTCTCTCATTTGTTGGGTAGCAAAATCAAAACATAATAAAAAAATAACAAAAATATACAATATGGCCAAAAGTACATAAACTTTGACAAATCACACAAAGAATATGCGCAGAACTTGAGAAAAATTAACAATGCTTCCTTTTTCCAAAAAGCCCAGAGTTCCTTTTGCAGATCAAAAATGGCACTTCATTACTGACAAATATAGCAAGCAAGAAAACATATAAATGATTTAAAAACTATCATTACATGATATTAGCAAAAATCACTACATGAAAAGTAACAACAAACCATAGATTATCGGTTTAATTAAAAAAATAAAACAGTCTTGAAATCTTACTTATGACTTTGAAACACCCCCAATAGCTATGTTTCCAACTCCAACCTCCATAGCTTCCCTCTCATCTTTCTCTTTGCTTTTTTCAGAAATCTTGTTATCATTCACTTCAGGAGTAGAAGAAGTCAAACCCCGAGGTACACCCCCGGTCAACCATGGGTGATTAAGACATTGTGCAGCTGTAGGCCTTTTCTCAGGAACAAAATCAAGAATTGGAACAAGAAAATCAGCCAAATCATTTGCTTCTTCTTCACTGAACTCATATTTCTCTTTAAGCACTTTATGCAGTGGCCAAAACCGCAATCGCCTAATATGCCTTAAATCACCGTGTCTGTTGAATAACTCACGTGAGTAACGCCCTCCTAAAGCTATCTGCACAAAATTAATAAATATATATATATATAAATGAGTTGATTACACAGATGGTCCATGTGGTCAGCAAAAAGTAACAGGTTTGGGTACCAATGGTATAAAGTAACAACTTTGGGTTTTAAGCTTTTTAATTCTGTAATGGGTTTGGGTATTAAGGCTAACTTCCGTTGACTTTTTCATTAAGATAGAAAAAATAACCCATTTCACCCTAATTTAAAAGAAAAGTTAACAAAAGTTGGCCTTAATACTGAAACCCATTACAAAATTAAAAAAGCATAAAACCCAAAGTTGTTACTTTATACCCTTAGTACCCTAACCTGTTACTTTCCACAAACCACATTGACCATTGTGTATTCAACTCTATAAGAATAACGCGTAACCTTTCGAGGCATCATTCCAAGAAGTTCCATCATTAGGGCCAAGTGGTCCTGTAATGTAATAACAAAAATACAAATTGCATTAGCTTGTATTGAACATAAAAATAAATATAAAAAAAATATTTTTTTTATTTTTCAGACACACAGTTACCTCATCTCTGTCATAGTTGTCGCCACTATGAGGATCAAAAAGAACATCACCAGTGGCAAGCTCAAAGCATATGCAAGCAAATGACCATAAATCAGCAGAGGTTGAGTATTTGGATCCAAGTAAAACCTCAGGACACCTGTATTGTCTTGTTTGGATATCGCCAGTAAATTGTTTATAAGTCCAACACGCGTTACCAAAATCAACCAACTTGCATTTTACATCAACCTCTGTTAACAGTCTCTGCCTTGTTGACCGGCTGCCTCTTCCCCGAAGTTGACTTTCTTGGCGGGAATTAGCTTTTAATGCTGATGACGTGCCACGTTCCTCAATCGGGTCCCCATTAGATTTTTGAAGACCAGAACCAGAACCAGTTGTCTCATTATCAGCTTCAACTTCATCAATGTCTTCCTTTACAGAACCATTTTGGGCAGCTTTTTTAGCCTTTTTCTTTATTTTCTTTTTCTGATTCTTGGTAAGATCGCCATTTGAAGATTTGATTTCTTTAGAAGCACCAGATTCGGTTAGATTGTTATCTTTGATTGATGAGAGGATGAGTGGTGTGCCTGTTTTTGTTCTATCTCTTTCTGGATCAATCATGGACAGAAGTAATATGTTTTCTGGTTTAAGATCCGTGTGAATGATAGAAAGCTGGCGATGCAAGTAATCCAAACCCCCTAAAATGTGGAAGCAGATTTCTTTAACTTTGTGAAGAGGGATCCCGCGGTAATTTGAATATTTTATCAATGTCAACAGGTTATCACCCAAATACTCAAAAACCATACAAACATGCTGCCCGTTTGGTCCAGAATGTTTGAAATGATCCAAAAGTTTCACTACAGCCTTTTGGTCATCTGGATCGCCTTCAGCAATCTGCTTCAGGATTGTAATTTCATCCATTGCTGCCTCAGTGTAATGTTGAGCACTTTTTTGAACTTTTAAAGCTACATATCTCTACAAACCAAATCAAAATGATTAAATTAATTCCTTTGTTCAAAACATTAAATGATTAGAAACAACACAACAGATTAACTGATATATGTGTATACTGTATACATTCATACAGAAATAGACAACAGTACTGCAATCATGCTTCGAATATCTAACTAATCCTTTAACAACCAATTGGTAAGCTCAAATTCACTAATTAGCAATAGCTACAAACTGTTTAAACAATTTTTGCAAAGTGTAATCCACAAAAACACGGATAAACATAACTAATCAGAAAAAGTACCGATTTCTGAGTGTCCCAAGCGAGCCAAACGGTGGAAAAATGACCCCAACCGAGCTTGCTCTGAACAACATATCTAGAATGCTTAAATTTATCACCAACACGAACTGCATGATAACCTCCACGCCTGTAATCCTCCGTTCCTTCGTCCTCAGATGTGTAATCGCTCGTTTCGCTTCTATCGTCTCCGGTGCCGCCGTTTCTTCTGTTATTATCTTCCGCCATCGGACAGAATATGACTGAGCGACTACAACCTCGATAAGTAAGAATCAAAGGTTCAAAACAAGCCGATTGAGATCGATCTGGAATCGAACCCCAAAATGATGATGATGGTGATGATTGATAAGAGCGTCTAGAACCTTCAAACTAGGGTTTCTACTTGCTCTGGTCTTGGTTTTTCTTTTTGTTCTCATATAGTCATCATACAGAAGATTAGCTGGTTTTTTATTTTTACATTATTTGAAGAAATAATATTTTAGATAAACTATAAAATATAATATTCTGAAATCTGAATTAACATTCATATATAAAGAGTTTTAAGAAAACCTTTAATAATAATTTACTTCAAGCAAATGCCTTCACTGTTATGTAATGATATTACTCAATACTCATCTACTCAAATTGATTACAACGTGTATTTTAAGTTAATTCTACTTGTTGATTAAATAAAATACTTTACCAGAGTGTTGATGAGTATATATTATCAAGATTTTATATCTTCTTTAATCACTAGCATAAAAAAAACGTAGAAAATATATTTAGTGTAGGTCATTAATGTATTTATTAATTTACCAAATGGTACAACCAAAAAAACATAATATTCTATGTATGTGTGTGATTAGATACTTAGACGTTTAACTAAGAAATGTTGTTTTATTATAGTAAGAGGGGTGGGAGTCGTTCCGAATTTCCCTACTCTTCTCCGCTTTCAAGTCAGCGTCACATTAGCTTTCATAAGTTTTCCCCACTTTTTCCCATTTTACGCGGTGTCGTCTAACTTTTCCCCATTTCTTCTCACTTTCTCAATTTACCCCATTAATTCCTTCTCCCCTTTTCGGTGAGATCCGGCCTCCATTCCTCCGCTTCACCCCGTCTCGGATCCGGGGGGACGGTGTTACCGATTGGGGGCTGTCCTCCTCCCGAGTTCACCCCGGACCACTTAATGTGGACTAATAAATTTATATTTATACTATATAATAAAATAGTGTATGTGATTGACACATGTCACTTTGTAGTGATCTTCTCCATCTTTTTTTCCAGTTTTTCTCCCATAATAATTTGTAACATTTATTTAATTATCAAAATGTAATTTTAACAGCTAAATATAACAATAATTAAATAAAAATAATTGATTACAAAGTTAAATATCATAATAGAATCCAATCTTGTTTTTCAACAATAAATCTATGTTAGTTGTTTTAAAATCACGGGCTACAATTATATGAAGTCAAAGATTAATATTTTTTTGTTTGTCATATTTAATCTTCATATATATTTGACTATTTTTTTCTACATATAATATTTTATATTTCATTATTTAACTATATTTTAATATTTTTTATTCAACCTGTGTAAACCGAAGTTCTAACCTAGTTTATAATTATAGAAGTAGGGGTGAAAATATAGATGGAATTAGGTTAAGGAATATTTCATTGAGTAACAAAATAAATATTACTATTTTCTAAATTTATATACATATTTGTTTAACCCCTCACATCTCATTCTCTATCTCAATCTATTCCACTCACAAACACATATTTTTATTATTTATTCTCTCTCCTATATACTCACAAATTAATTATAGAGATTCTCTAAACTTAGAGATTCTCTATTTATAAAACTCTAAATTTTAGAAATAAAGATTTGAATAAAGAATGAGATGTAGCATACTTTTTACATAAAATCTCTAAATTCTAGACAAAACTCTAGAATAGATAATGAGATATGAATGCTCTAACAAATAGCAACCATTGTGTCAAAGTCTAACCATGACAAGGTGGTGAAGTGAAATTGTGTCGGCATTTTGCATTATTGGTCGAGATGATATGTGGAGCCAAATGAAGATTAGACACAAAATATATTATAACTTTAATGAATGCTTACATGAAATATTTATATTGTACGCATAACGATATAATAAATACACATGACAATATTGTGACAACTTATTCATGTATTTTTAAACGAATTTTACTACCTATACAAACACATAAGTGATACATCTTTATACATGGGCATTGAAATTACCATAAGAGGTTGTCCCTAATATTTAGTAATAAGAAATAATAGATAAATACCAACTCCAATTTATTCTATATACTCAATACATTGTATACTCTGTGTGCAATAACTGGACACCTAATGTAAATATTAGTTGTATGTTTAAGTGAAGAAAAATAAACTAAAATGGATTTTTTTTTAAAAAAAGCCCATCAGGAACACAAAGAAAAACAACCAAGATTCTAACACAAGACTCCTTACCTTAGGAGCGGGATGAGTGATACATCCGGCGAGCGCCGGTGAAGAACACAAGGAGAGCAGGAGCTCGGGTATTCAGATATTCCATCAAGAAAAAGGAGGTAGACTGGTAATAAGGCCGGCCACATAGGGGGAGGGAATCAAAAAGCTAAGCATTGCGAAGCGGACCAATCTTTCATACCGCCCCCGACTCTCTCCCTATAAAAAAAAGCCTACGGGAAGCGCGATGAGCTAAGCCACTAATGTCGTGGCGAAGGTTATACCTCGGAAAGTCAGCGAAGTTAAGGTTTTGTATGTATTATATCATTTCGATCAAGCGACAACTTCTCTTCTAAGGAAGGTCTTCATTCCCCTTTGAAAGAAGGAATAAAAATAAAAATAAAAATACATAAAAAAAAAAAGAAGATCTTCCTTCACCTTACACTTCTCGAATTTTTTTTTTTTTAACAAATTCTGAAATTTGAATATGAAACAATAGATATGATCTGAAATTTGAATCTGAAACAATAGATCTAAGAACCATGCGTGTCGTATGGATCTATACACTACGTATGGATCTACGGTTTTGATGGTGGATGTCATGGGGTTGGGTAAAACGAAGAAGATGTTGAACAGAAGAACCATACAGGTCATTTAGTGCTATACGCCGTGTATGATTCTCGAGGTTAGCCGTTGGTCCACGTATGGGTCCATGGCTACGACCATTATGCCTCGTATGGCTCCATGGGTGAGCTTGGTTGGTTTAGTGGCACCATGCAGGTCATAAGGCCCTATATGGCCCATTTGGTACAAGGGGTTAGTCGCGGTTCAATGACCCTTGCCTTGTATGGGTTCCATGGTTGCAGCCCATCTACCTCGTATGGCTCTATGGGTTAGCTTGTTTGGTTCAGTGGCACCATACGAGTCATACTGGCCAATATGGCCCATATGCTATTTTTTTTCTTAAAAGTTTATAATCCATTAGGAGTGTTCACAGTTCGGTTTAAAATCGTGAAACTGCCCAAAACGGTCATCGGTGATGTCTCACAGTCGGTTTTTCTTATTCACTTTCGGTCTGTCGGTTGGTTTAAAAAATTTTAAAGCGTAGTGAACGATTTGGTTTACCATTTGAATATTATAAAACCATACCGAACGGTTTGATCTAAAAAACGTCAAATTTTTTTCATAAATGTTATCAAAATTAATAAGATCCACTATTAATAATAAAATATAATTAAAATCAACATAATTAAGTTTTTATTTAATTCACTATTATCTTTATGCACGTATGTCTTCATCCGAGGAGGATATTGATAATTATGACGAGCTTCGGGATGACATTTGTTTACTGTTTGATGCGAGGTCGAACGCCAGCGTCAGGTGCCTTCAATTGCTGAAGAAGGCGATAAGCGAGCATAAGGCCATTGTTGGAGGCTGTCGGGGCGCGTGATAGGATGGCTGCTATCATTGGGGTGGATACACCTTGGACCAGATTATTTGATTTGGTGTTGCTCCCCCAGTACCGGCTGGTTACGATGGAATTCCTGTCCATCTTCACTTTTTCTCCATAACTCACTGACTTCCACGTTCAATTGGGTCAGCAGCCGCCGCCACCGGAGGTGTCATTCAGACTATACGAACAACCATTCGATATGTCCATACTACAGTTCACGATTTTGTCTGGATTATGCACATAGGAGGAGACCCAGATGCCGCTTTACGTAGAGTCCATTAGGATGCGAGACGAGGCAGTCCATAGAGCTTGGTGGGCGAGAATTGGTAATGAGCGGTATATGCGTACGACCAGGGTTTCACTTATACGAGACCCGTTAATTAGATACTTGCACCGCTGTATTGCCTTTTTTTATCACTGGACGGGACAAGAACCAAGAACATTGCACAAGCCAGGACCTCTTCTATTTGTATTGCTTGCTCAGGGGAAGGCGCCACCTCGCACATTGTCTGGCGGATTATTTTGCTACACACTACCACCGCTCTTCGACGGGGCGCTCATCAACCACATTGCTTGCACTCTTGGACTTATTGGCATCGAGCCTACTGGCACGAAGGTTCATGCCGGATCGTGTTATTAGATTCTACTATAGGCGAGGCATCATTTGGCAGCCGGGGCCAAACGATCTCGAGTACGGCGACGTAGACCTGGCGGATGAGGATGATGAGGACGATGGTGGGGTGAGGATGGTGATGTAGTTCAACCTAAGGCTCAGCAAAGGGTCAGCCTATGGCCTATATAGGGCATATTGTCACACCCTGCCGGTGGCGGAAACACCGGCGTGACCTCATGATTGTTCACAAGCTCGATGGTTTACTATTAATAAGTTTCATAGATTTAAGCAATTGAAATTACATTGTTTTAACAGAAATACAAATACAATAACACGTAACATTGTTTAACATAGCACCAAAACATGGTAAATAACTTCTAGCAAATAGGCATCATATCATCAACTTATAACACGTCAATCCACCTCAAGCAATGTTATTTCCTGAAACATACATAAAATCAAGTGTCAACTACAAAGGTAGTTGGTGAGCTACAATAGTTGCAAAACAGTTTATAATGTGTTTGTATTGTGACACAAGTCATGTCGCGCAAGACTTAGTTGTAAAACCTTGTATGTACTATTATTGATCAATCCTTTTGGAAACCTGTTAAAATGTATCTGTAGCACATAGT
>WOUH02000009.1:8048268-8058515 GCA_009936405.2 Stevia rebaudiana
GAGAGAGAAGCAACTGCAACCGGAACCAGCCACCATCGCTTAACCCACCTACCACCGCTTGATCCGGATGAGAGAGAAGAATATGAATCGGTGGTAGTGAAAGAGCATAGAAGGTAAGACCATGTGTAGTGGTGGGGCTTTGAAAGGGCGTGGAGTATGACGCGTCAGTGCCACGCATGAAAGAGAAGCGGTGGTGGAAAATGGGTGTAGTGGTGAGTGGTGGAGAGAGAAAAGCAACAAATATCTTTTTCTAAAAGTTGAGGGGTTAAAAAGAAAATATCTTTAAAAAACTTTTTTCAGAAAATGTGAAAAATTGAGGGGTTAAAAAAAAATTCTTTAACCCACTTTGTCTCCTTCCCTCTCGCTGGAAAACCGCCGGAATGAGCTCAGCGGACGAATTTTGGGAGATGGGGCCCACCCCAACGGTCATTTGCACATCCTCCACGCCCGTGGAGTTTCCCACGCTGTGGGGCTCCATGCCGCTTCCACACCACCTCGTTTTGGTGTTTCCCGGCGTTGCCCAGCGTCGCCGACCCCAACCCACGCCCACTACTTGTAGTCTAAGTGAGAGAAAGGGAAATGAGCAGTTTGAAAGAGAAAGTGATAAAGTGATATTAATGGTGCCAGCAGTAAACACATCCCTCAAATACAGCAGATACACGCATCTCAAATAGGCACGCGTCTTCATTAGTGCTACGTGTTTGAATATGAAACAATCCAAAATGAATAGTAAAAATCACTATTCATAAACGTTGCTAAACCATATAGATATAATAGTATCTTGAATTTATCCCTCCTGTATATACATAGCACCGATAAGTGCAATAACTTTTTTAGAAAATATAAGTTAAACTAACTTATGAAGGGTAAATTGATATGAGATATAAAGTTCATATGAAAAAGGCTAAAGGATTCTTTGATAGTTTTTTAATAGTTTAGAGGTAACCTTAAGTTTGAATGATTAATTATGAGCATTTCAAAACAAAAAGTAGGCTATGACTATTTTAACAAACAAAAAGTTGGCTATGACTATTTTAACAAAGAGAGTTACTTGTGTATTTGTTGCTTAGGATATGACCATTTTGTATTAAATGTGAAGAAGAAAAGAGGAAGTTTAGATATACCAAAAGCTTTCAAATATACAATACTAAGGATGATGATGAAGAGGATGAACACGAAGCCTTCTTGTCCTCCAACACCTTCAAGATGCTCAAATGAACCTTCAATCTCCTGGAAATGACGGGGAGAGTGGTAATTGAGATCCGGATCGAAAGACAGTGTGTTGGGAGTGTTTGGTCGAGTTGTGGTGTAAGAAAGAGGTTCTAGGTGATTTAAACAAGTTTTTCCCGTCACACAGTCTGTCGTGCGTTGCGAGAGCTAAGGCTCCTTGGCTAGCGTGGCGCGAGCAAAAAATGGGTGTGGCCGCCTAACGCAGTCGCATGTCACAACATGAATGAGTCTGGGCTGTCGCGTGGTGCGGATGCCTTGATAGTTCGGTTGCTCATGCCCTCACGCGTCGCGTGCGATGTGTGTGGTTCCCCTCGTGTATTGCAATAGCTCACCAAAGTGATCTTTTTTGTTTTGATTCCGTTATTAATTTTTGTTGTTTGTTTGTTTATTATTGTTCGTGAATGTTGACAATTGTGTGATCGAGTAACTTTTCGATATGTTGTTTGTGATATGTTTGTCTGTTTCGATTTTGTGAGACGTTTTAACGCGCTTAACTAAATTAAGCGTAATATAAATACAAGTATGTACACATAAGCAAGTTTATAAAATTCGGATTTGACATGAATTTGCGGGGTGTCATATCATCCCATTGTTCAAAGAATTTTCGCTCTGAAAATTGATTGATATTACTAGTGTGGAGGTCTAATTTTTTTTTTTTTTTTCCTGATTGTCACACCTAAAGATGTGTCAATCAGGATTCAAACATACCTTGAATTGTAACTAGTGACGAAGTTCTCTTTCATACCACCAACAATTTATTGAAATACTTGCATCTTTCTTTTCTCTTATTTCATAACAAAAAAATTTAAACTTTTTTATTTACATCGCAATCAAAACTCGAAATTATATCATATATATATATTTCTAATAATATTTTATCCTTAATTCGTTTTTCTTTATTTATAAAACTTGCGAGCACAAAGCAAGAGAAACTTAATTCTCGAGTTACAATGGTTCGTGTATCATTAAAATGATTGATAATCTAGTTTCCCTGTAAGAATTATTAAATACATTGCTAATCTTCTTGTTCGATGAAATACATGAAATTTGTTAAAATTAATCGAAATAAAACATGAAACTCGATATGATGTATTAACAGGAGTGACATAGAAGTCAAGGTCAATCACCACACACAGCGACCTGCTTGAACCGAATCATGATCTCACATTCTCCCACGCCTCTGTAAACCCTCACCTCTGATCTGCCGGATTGATCACCAATGGGGTTTCAATCTCATCGATTACTCGATTTCAGATCCCCGATTTGAGATGCATCCAAGCAGTTTCTCAGCACCACCATTTGCTCTGATTCCACTTGCTTTGAATCACGGAAATTTGACCCCCGAGGGTTTCGAGATTTCTAGGTTTTTGTTTTTAGGTTCGCTTCTGTTATCTCCGGGAGGAGCCACCGGCGGTGACGCTGATTCTGGTGGTATGGATTTTTCAAAGGTCGGTGAGAAGTTTCTCAGTTCAGTCCGTTCCGCGAGATCTCTCGGCTTCCTTCCTTCGACTTCCGATCGTCCTGAGGTAATACACGTTTTCACTTATTTGATACTCTTATGCAAATTGATTTTGTTCAGACGGAATTAGCTCATTGTAACAGATCATGATTGCCGGTGAAATGCTTAATTTCTTTGTAATATGATTGAGTATGTATGATAATCATATTTCAGGTTCCTGAACGTGCTGCAGCTGCAGCAACTATAGCTCGTGCACTTGCTTCAATTCCTCCACATCAAAGGCAAAACATCTCTTCAAGCTCTGAAGAACTTAGTTCTATTTATGGAAATGCTCCTTCTAATCAAGCACTGGAAGAACTTGAGGAAGAATTCTATGAAGAGGTTTGACATACAAAGGATTTGTGAATTTACATTTCAGAATTGTGAATGCACATGTTATATCATGTTCTCAATGATGCTAAGTTCTATATATATATATATATATATTTTCAATCTAAACTGTAATGCAGTGAGCAATCTCATTATTCCATGTTTTATTTTGCTGCAATTGCTAAAAGTTGCTGAATTTGTGTGGATAGGAGTTTGATCCTGTTCGACACACCTTAGAGAATCTTTCATCTGAAGAAAGTGATCTTGCATACTTTGAGGGGAAGGTAATTAGATCATTTTTCATCATAGAATTGGGATTGGTTCAGTGTAAATTATTTTATAATCTGTATGTCAGTACGTGTGCAGATTGAATAAAATGTTTACCAGATTAATTTTAATTCATTTTTACAGGCTGCTCTTAGATTATCACAACTGGATAGAGTAACAGAAAATTTATCACGCCAAGTGATGGAGCACCATGAAGTAATGGGTAAGACTAATGCTATAATTTTTATATTTTTGCTGTCATATATTATAAAATGTATACCTGAATCCTTTATGCTATAGGTTTTTTTTGTCTGTGTTCTTGTATGTGGTTCGTACTGATGCTTTTATGAAAGTAATGCATATCACCATCAGTCCTTGACTTATATATCTTTTATTTCTTTGTTCTTGTGGTTAAATACTTCAATGTGTATCTTTAGCAATTGATTCTATAGATATTTATGAAACATTGTTATTTATGTTTTTTTAGTGAAAGGAATGGATTTGGTAGGCGAGCTAGAGAAAGATTTGAAGGTTGCAAATGTCATTTGCATGGTAAGCATGTGATGGTGTATGTGTTTATCTCCATATGCCTGAAATTACTGAATCATAACCCTAAATGTAGCTAGAGTTAGTCTAGCTATAATAATAAAAAATTAAAATCAAAGCATGCCATTGTTTTTTCTTTAAGAATTAATTACAAATGTATATTATTTTGGACAGAATGGACGAAGACACCTCACTTCTTCAAAGAACGAGGTATCAAGGGACCTTATTGTCAACACAAGTTCTAAAAGGAAACAAACTCTTCTGGTAATTCTTCATTTTTGCAGGATTAATTAAAGAATTAGCATGCACGTATTGTGGACACATAATATAAGTTCATGAAGATGTTGTGATATCTTATTTTGGTTGTTTATTTCACCCGTTGTGAGTTAGTGACTCATTAAAGCCACTGCAGGACATAATTTATATCTCACAGAAAATGCAAAATAAATTTGCAGGACATCCTTCAAATTTTAGCAGCTCTTCGTCGTGCAAAAGACATGCAAATAGAACTTGAAACACACGTCAATGAAGAACATTTCTTTAAGGTCTGCTTTTGTTTATTTATTTCTAGAATAATATTATTTATTAATATTGCCAATTTTTGAGTATGTTTGTGGTTGACTCTACAGGCATTCCAGGTCCTATCTGAGTATCTTCAACTTCTGGATAGCTTATCAGATCTTTTAGCAATACAGGAAATGAGTCGTGGTGTTGAGGTATGAAATTAACTGACAGATGCCAGCTGGCAGTATTCATTAACTGTTTTCTTCAACTTTCTATCATTAAATTGCAGATTTGGTTAGGCAGAACTTTACAGAAACTGGATTCACTTTTATTAGGAGTGTGTCAAGAGTTTAAAGAAACAAGTTTTTTGACTGTGAGTATGTTGTTAAGTAGCTCTGTTACTTTTTATATAATAATTTCAGTTAATAACATTATAACCTGTTATTCTGCATGCTTTGTTAAATACTTGCAGGTGGTCGATGCGTATGCATTGATTGGTGATGTTTCTGGTCTTGCTGAAAAGATACAAAGCTTCTTTATGCAGGAGGTTATATCTGAAACTCATGCTGTCCTTAAAAGCATTGTGCTAGAGGTATGCAAATTATTTGTTACTTATTTTATATTTTATTAAAATGGTTTACCAATGGCTGCATATTTCAGTTTTAAGTCAGCCCAAATTGTTGATTTGATATTTTCTGAGTTCTGACTAATTATATGTGGCAGGATCTGGAAGCAACTGAAATTCAAAATACAAGGTGCAATTTTGTTGTATTTTTAGAATAATTTTTTTTTCCTACCTAAAAATCGCTTTCAATTGTTATTAATTTGTGTTTATCTTATATCTCAGACTTACATATAGTGATCTTTGCGCTCGAATACCTGAATCTGAGTTTAGAAAGTGTTTATTGGCAACTCTTTCTGTCCTCTTTAAGTTAATGTGCTCATATTATTCAATTATGAGTTTCCATTCAGAGTATAAGGTTTGATTCATATCTTCTATATTTTCTTTCCTTCGACTCATTTCTTAATTCTTATTAAATTCTAAATCACAACCCTTATCTTCAACCGATTCTTCATGATCTATATCAGGTGTCAATGAGTGGATTATCACATGAGGTGCAGAAACAAGTTGATGAAACCGGTTCTTCCAAAAATGTTAAACAATCTGACGAGAGTGAAATTGACGGTTCTGTCCCTGATGATCAACTTCTTTCAGAATCACGAGACGATGGAACTGCAGCTTCTAGCAGTGGATCCCCATGGTTTCAACTGAGAAACGATGCGACAATATTTGTTTCACAAACGTTACAAAGAGGTCGCAAGAATCTTTGGCAACTTACAACAAGTCGCGTGTCGGTTTTGCTCTCTTCTGCTGCAGTTTCTTCCACTAGCATTCATCAGTTTTTAAAAATATACGAAGATCTCAATATCTTCATCTTGGCTGGTGAAGCTTTTTGTGGGGCTGAAGCGGTTGATTTTAGACACAAAATCAAATCTATTTGTGAAAATTATTATCTTGCTTTTCACAGGCAAAATGTTCACGTGAGTTGGCTTATAGAATATTTTTTTCATATTTTTTTCATATTAATATTGTAGCCGATAGATAATAAATAATTAATATTAAATTTTTATATATTGCAGGCTCTGAAAATGGTTATGGAAAAAGAGAGTTGGTTCATGATGCCACCAGAGACAATTCAGTCAGTGAGTTTTGCAGGCCTTGTTGGCGATGGAGCTGCATTGATTAGTCAAAGTCAAACTGCTGGGTCCCACAAGTTATCTGAGTCAGCAAAAATTAGCACTAAGCAAGGTGGATTCTCCCATTGGGTTAGAGACGGGAATCCGTTTTCTACAAAATATGATTCAAAGGAATGTGACGGTTCTCCTACTTTAAAAATCAACGGGACATCACATAATGGTGATGTGAATTTTAATAATAATAATGGTCATGCTGATGTGTCGGATGATGAAAATGAAGATCTTCTTGCTGACTTTATTGATGAAGATAGTCAATTACCGAGCCGTATTGTTAAACCTAAACATTTAATAAATAAATCTTTATCTTGGAGTCCTGAAGATATGACCGCTCACACAGGATCATCCATCTGTGTGCTAAGGTTTATTATTTCTCTAAAATCCTAAATTTATAAATCTTTGAATGGCATATATACTGAACTGAAGTTTACTTGTATGCAAATTAGGTTGATGGATAAATATGCAAGGCTAATGCAAAAATTAGAGATAATTAATGTTGAGTTTTTTAAGGTATGACTCTTTTCACTACATTTTTTTTCATGTTTTACTAGTTATTTCTTTGTTAATTAATCATTCTATTTTTTTTTTTTATATTTTTTTGTTTTTTTGCATCTACAGGGGATATGTCAATTGTTTGAAATCTTTTTCCATTTTGTGTTTGAAACCTTTGGTCATCAGAACAATAACTCTAGTGGAAAATCAAATACAGATGTTAATAGCTGTGAGCTTGTTTAGTTTTCATCCTTCATCTCTTCTCCTTCAATATATAATAGTTTTATAATTTTTATCTTTTTTTTTGTTACTCAGATCGACTTAAAACAGCTTTATCCAGAATAACGCAAGATTGCGGTCAATGGTTAAAGACAGCATCTTCTTCAGAACTGTATTCTTCACACACTCCTTTAAACATGACATTTTCTCATATGGAAATCACACCCACTAATCCAGCTACTCATATGCTCAACACATCTTTTGGCCTCAAGGTAAATTAACCATTTTTTGTTGCATTGATAAAATTTTATGCAAATAATATTTGTTTACTGATATAACCAGAATTATTATTTTTTAAATGTGGTGATGCTGCAGGAAAGATGTGCAGGAGCTGATACCATCTCTCTTGTTGCTCGATTATTGTATAAATCTAAAGTTCATCTTCAATCCGTACTCATGACAAATAATGCAGCAATTGTTGAAGAATTTTATTTGCATTTGGTACGCTTTTTTTTGTTTTTATCTTTCTATAAAATAAATAACGTAATGGTTCTTATTTGATGACATAGTTAAAATGTTTTCATTAAATTCTGCTTCCAAAAAGCAGCAAAATTTTTAAGAAAAAAATGTATATATATATATATTTTTGTAAATGTACATGTAAAAGCTTCAAATAGGAATATGGCATAGTTTCATTTTTTCACTATATTTTTTTTTTATTTTGACAGGTGGATTCAGTGCCAGATCTCACAGAGCAAATACATAGAACAACTGCAAAGTTACTTCTTCATATTAGTGGGTAAAATATGACCTGCAAATCTATAATTCATTTTCTTTACATTTTAAGTTTGTTCATGAAACGTACTCTCATAAGCTTTTCAAGAGATGTTTAAAAAAAAATAAGAATGTAGTTTGTTTTTTTAGTTTTTTTGTGTTCTTAAGTTTGACTTAATGTCAGGTATGCTGACCGAATTGCTAATGCTAAATGGGAAGTTAAAGAACTTGGAATGGAACATAACGGGTAACCATTTTTTCTTTCGACACAAATGGGTTGTTATTTCTTAATTTCACTTGCTCAAAATTGTTATAAAACCTATAGAATAAAAGTCAAAGCTGACAAATCTGTTATTTGGTTGACTAATTTATTGCGATTAATAGGTATGTTGACCTGTTATTGGGGGAATTTAAGCATTACAAAACAAGATTAGCACATGGAGGCATTCGAACCGAGGTATAACAGTTACTAGTTTCCTTAAAGGTGAATTTTTAACCCAATTAAACTAAAATATTATATTTAATTTGTAACACAGGTTCAAGATCTTTTAATAGAATATGGACTTGAAAATATATCTGAAATTCTCGTTGAAGGACTCTCGAGAGTGAAACGGTGTTCTGATGAGGGTAGAGCCTTAATGTTATTGGATCTTCAGGTTTATTTATTAATTTTTTTCTTATAAATATTATTTCATCAATTAATCTTCTGCATATTCTTTTTGACATGCTACAAGATTTTTTTTATAAAAATTTCAGGTTTTGATCAATGGTCTTCAGCATTTTGTAACGGTCAATGTTAAGCCGAAATTACAAACTGTTGAAACTTTTATCAAGGTATTAATTACAATGTTTATATTTGAAGTTTAACTTGTTACTTCATTTTATGAAATTTCATAAAAAGTTTTCGTTACAGGCGTATTATCTTCCAGAAACTGAGTATGTACATTGGGCCCGCGCTCATCCGGTAACTATTATTTCCTTCATTAGTAAGTTTAAATCTTTTTTAATCTTGTAATTCTTAAAATGATTCTTTACAATAATGATGCAGGAGTACACAAAAAGCCAAATGGTTGGGTTAATAAACCTTGTGGCTACAATGAAAGGTTGGAAAAGGAAAAACAGATTGGAAGTGTTGGAAAAGATAGAAGCCCATTAGCCCAACAGGCCTTGAATGGCCCATTTAATGATTTCGTTTGTAAATTGAAGCCCATAAGTCAAAGGTGGTAGTATAATAAAAGCTTCCTTGTTATGGGTTTGTTGAATTGTGATTTTGTGATGTTTATATGTTCAAAATGTACATTCTATATTACATTTGAAATACTGATTATTATAACATGTTGAGTGGAAATAATTATTGTAATAAATCGATTTTATTGAATGAGTAATTTTTCATGCTCGATTAGTAAGAATATTTAAAAACATCTGTGTTTAAGGTCTATTAGTCCTGTTTGACTGGTCTTAACAAAAGCTTTGGGCTGACTTGTTAACTTTGGTTTTAGAAAAATATAAACCAATTTTTGGATAATAAGTTTGCTTTTTAAGAATTATTAGATTACGTTTATTTTAGTCCCTACACAAGTGTATACATAAGGTGAAAAAAAATTGTTACACGGTTGGTGGTTTTTGTCAGGTTTCAAATTTCAAACTATTACCAAATCTGTCAAAATGTCAAACTAAAGCTTATATATTTCAAACCGGCCAAATAGAATTACATCATATATATGCCATTGCTTGACAAGGTGTGATTCTTCTTCGACAAGAATATTTTATTTTTTATACTATGATTCTTGTGGATGGCATTTTCTAACTTATGAATTGATAGATTCTTTAGGAAGATGAGGATATTGAGAAGGAAGCAAGGGCATTTTATAACTGATTGTAAATTGATTTTTTTTTGTTGTGAAGTTCGTAGTTTGTCACCACTTCATTATTTATTTTGCAAAGAAAGGCATATATTGATTGAATTGGGTTGTTTTTGTTATGAATTGGTGGAATTGGATTGTTATAATTATAACTTATGACAATGGTTATAAATTTGATTGTTTGTATTCTTTTTCTTGTTTTAGTTGCCCCTGCCCAGTTTGACTTTTGACCCGTTTAGAGATGCTTAATCTCTTTATAATCTCTTTATAGTGATTGATGAACTAATAGAAATGAGTACGACGTTGAAGATAGTCGTTGCCGCTGCATCGCGCGGGTATCTTACTAGTATATATATATATATATATATATGCGTGGGCTCTTGAGTGACAAAAGTAAAATTGCGCTACCTTTAACGTTCTTTTACTTAGTTTTGTGAAAATAACATTAAATGCGTTGTGTTGATCGGCTAATCATGCATCATGAGCCGAAGGTCTCATTGAAAGCAGTTTCTCTATTCATACAGGTAGAGGTAAGGCTGTTTACATCTCACACTCCTTAGAAGTTAGACTTTATCTTTAGAGCATTCACATTGGAGTCTCTAAAATTTGTGTGAGTGAGTTCTTTATATTATAGAGATAGGTTTAAAGTGGTTGTGAGTAGAGAGATATAAAGAAACTGATGAAACTAATAAATATAGAGAAACACTGTTTATTAAAGTAAATTGGAGAGAGAAAAAGTAGTAAAAAAGGTAAAAAGTATTATTATTTAA
>WOUH02000009.1:8058615-8071461 GCA_009936405.2 Stevia rebaudiana
CACTGTTTATTAAAGTAAATTGGAGAGAGAAAAAGTAGTGAAAAAGGTAAAAAGTATTATTATTTAATTGAATAGGATAGAGAAAAAGTAGTACAAAGGTAAAAAGTATTATTATTTAATTGAATATGAGAGAGAAAAGGTAGTGATTTTTGATGAATTATAATTAAAAAAATAGAGATGCTAATGTGAATGCTCTTAAGTGTGATATACCGAGTACGATGATGATGGTGATGATAAGTGGTTACTAAGTACATCTCACACTCCTCAGACCCTATCTTTGCGTCGTTATTGTAAAATCAAATATTACTTCTTACATGCTATATAAAGATTACTGGTTTCTCGAACTGTTATAAAGTTACCGTTTGTTTACAATTTAGTAAAACTTATATTTTAATGCAATACACTTATAAAACCAAAACTTGTTGATACGTGTGTTGTGTGTACATCTCTGAAAATAATAATACTGCTTGTCTGCTTCAACATTGTTTTATCGAAATTCCTTCATCTTTTACACTTAAAATATCAGTATCAGAAGGGTGTGCAGGGTGGCTGAATGCACAAAGCTTACGTGTTAAGAGGGGACTCTAACTTTTTTTTTTTTCTTTCTATTTTACTTAATTATTATTTTTTTAGATATCGCATGTCATTAACATATACCATGTGTAGTCGAGCGTGGCCTCTTACTTTTTACTTATCTCCCTCACCCTCACTTACCCATTACACTTTAAACCATCACTCAGGTTATGACACTCTCTCTCCTGCATGTCACTGACGCGTCATCACCCCCACTCCACCCATTATGCATAGTCTTACATATTGTAGAGGGCTACATATTATGCATATTCTATTATGATGGACCTCTAAAAATAACAAATTGCTTTATATTTGTAAAATTTAAAATATATATATATATATAAGAGCATTCAGTATGATAGCTTCAAACTTCACGTTCAAAGGGTATGAGTGTGTGAGCACGTGAGCTTACCTAAAGATTTTCTAGAAATAGATTAACATATTTGATAAAATAGTTATCTGAATTTCAAATCAAACATCTTGTCTATAAACGTGGGAGTGTTAGCAAACTATTTTGCAATCTGATATCGTACCTTAAACAACCATTCTGATTTTCTTAAATTTTCCAACCACCAAGTACCAACCTCAAAGTAGAGAGTCATGGGTCATTAACTATTTCCACGTTTCAATAATTTTTTTTAAATTTCCGTATTTAGTTAACAATAAGAAAATCAAAATCATGTAGACGAGATAAAAATGAAAAAGTATATCTAAATTCCAATCTAATGATATCCATAACTAGAAATTCTCATATGAGGCTACACTTGTGCTCTATCTAAAACTTTCTCTTTTATTAAATTCTAATTATTATTCTTTTTCTTCTTTCTCTCATCATCATCTATCTGGCTAAAGATGGGGACTGAGTTATGTTGCCTATCATGTCCAATGATACACACGGTTGATCCCTCGGTACCTAAAATCGACAATAATTCATAATTAATATTTTAAGAACAAACTTGAAGCTAATGACCCAATAATTTTTAAAAAAATGTAATCATAAGTTTTAGGATTCTATAAATTTTAATACTTACAAAATGACCGGCTTTAAGGATCCAATAAAAATGTAAATTTTTGTAGGACTTTGTGAACGCTTTTGTTTCCATATCGTCTCCACAATACATAGGAGTTCTATCCATGTTCAAGAATGTGTCTAGTCCTTTCCACCTTTTGTCAAAAATAAAACACACATTACATAAGCGAAAGAAAGTAGTTAAACATTTAACTAGATTTGATCTTATATATCATTTTCCTCTTTACTCTCTTGTCTTAGTATTTGACTTTGTCAATCTTATTGTTTGTTTAAACATTTCTTAATTTGTACATGTCCCTTTAATTACTTTCCATTTCTAACATTTTTTTTTGCTAATAACTTCCCTTCATGCTTTCATGCTAGATAAAAAAAATTAATAAAAAGAGAAGTGAATTTTTTTTTGAACCACCAACAAACATTGAATTGCCTAGGTACTTCGTACGGGGTGACCCAATCGTACGAAGCCCTTAAGCGCACCAAGTTATCTCCAACTCCGGGGAAAACCCACCCGCCCGAAGGCTCACTTGTGGTAAAACCCGGATGCCCTCTGGATCGAACAGAAGATCATAAAGATCTCTATCTTCCTTCATTGAGCCACCATGTCCCCCTCCAAAGTGTTGGAAGTGGGAATTGAACTTGGGTCTCAAGTAGAGAACCCAAGCCTCCTACCAGTATACCACAATGAAAGTTAAAAGTGAATTTACTTGAGTTTCTCAACCCATGCTTCGGCTCCAATTGTTGAACATATGAGATCAAGCTACAAACAAACCAACCAACCGAATTCAAAATCACAATAAAAATGTACCAATAGTAATAATTATGCATTTATGGTTTCATTTCTACTCTTAAATATCTAAAATTCTTTGTAAACAAAGCATCTTACTTGACCACTATAAATTGTCACATGAACTCCAGCATTCAAGAGTTCATCAACCTATACATAAAAAGATATTATTAAGAAAGATGTCAATGAAACCAAATCACAAATTAATATAATTGTCATTAATCATCAAAAACTCACCTCCTTAATCCGCGGAGTCATGAAATCCCCATTCATGGTGTCAAAAACAAGACTTGACTGATTTCCCCATCTTCAAAAACCAAATTTTGATTAAAAAACATGTTATTTTGTTGCGAAAGTAAACAAGAAAAAAGGGGTCAAAGACTCACATAACATGTTTTGGAATATTTAATTTCTTTTTTATTTCACCATTCATCAAAGGGTTTAATTCCTCCATTATACCAGGTAAAACAAGATTTCTTGAGTGTTTGTTCATCATAGTTTTACTTGATAGCTCATTTGTTGTCATCGGCACCGGTTTACTCCCGTCATCTCGCATAAAGTTGTAGAAATCCTATTAAATTTAAACTAAAAGTATTTAGTTTTTTATAAAAGTTAAATCAAAAGAAACAGAAAACATGAAAAATATCATACAACACCGTTACTGGTTCCCATGATTGCTTGTTCAAGATCACCCCATGTTTTAGTTGCCTCTTTCATTTGTCCATTTGCCATTTCTTGCTTTATTTTTTCAACTAATCTGTTTTCAACAATAAGTTTGTTATATAACAAAAAAAGTAAAAAAAAAAAAAATAATAATAACATAGCCAAAATCATGAGCTTAAAATCACATGCAAAACCATAATTCACAAAATTGGTGAACCATAAATTAACCTTGTTGAATTTTTGAACCCTCTAGTATCTATCCTTGAAAGATCTTTTAGCAAAGGAGCCCATGAAGCCTATTAATTATCACTTCCAAATTATTAATTTCAAGAAACGTGTGCAAAACGACAAATTTATAATAAAAATATTTACTTAACTCACCACGAAATCAAGAGGTGAAATCCAACTGTTACCCAATGCAACTCCTACATAATGAATCATACCCATATAAAAAACTTTCAAAATTTATATAAAATTTTACATGTTTAACCTTAATTTCATTTTTCAAGATTTGAAAAATGTATACCTCCAAGTGTAAGCTTTAATTTTCCCGCCTTAATCGCTTTGAGAACTGATACCCCAAGAGTGACAGCGGTTTTTCCACCATAAGATTGTGCAACAAAATAAACCGGGCTTTTTTGTAAGGTTTTATTTCGGTTAAATAATTTAATTAACAATGTAGTTAAATCTCTAGCGGATTCTACATCAGTTGTCACCATTAATTTATTATCCTCCACAAAACTGTATCCTGCTCCAACTGGATTATCCTAAACTCCCAAAAATATTATAACATCAATAAGATTGAATTTATTAAATATTTATATATCCATTGATAAATCATTTAAATTTATTTACTACATTTTTCATACCACAAATAAAAGATCTGCCTTTTTAAGCCATGTAAAGTATCTTTTATTTAAATTACGATCCAATGGCCCCATTTCTGCAAAGTTTCCAATTCCAACACCTGAACCACCCTACATTTCATTGAGAAAAAAAAAATATTATATTCTACAATTTATTATTAATTTAATAATTTATTAAAACCAGAAGCACTTACTGGTCCACCTTGTAACCAAAGTACAATCGGCCACGGTTTTTTTGGATCGTTAACTCTGTACGGACTTTTGTAATGCCACCAGAACATGTGAGCCCCTGTTTTCATACATGAATTTCAACATTAATAATAAAAATTAAAATCCAATCTTGATAATTGTGTAAAAATTAATAAAAAGGAATTTTACCGGGTCTGACTTGAACAAAACCCCAATACTCTGTTTGATCTTTGGTGAATGTAGCCATGACTGATCCTCCATGAAAATGTGGAAGAACAATGCATATTGCAGCAGTTAGGAGTAAAATAGCAAAATTAAGGTTTATCATTCTGGAGGGAATATGAAAAAGTGAAAAAATGAAAGTAATTTGAGAAAATAATCGAAAGGTATTTGGTATTTATATGATCAAGGATGTGCGTGGTTTTCTAGGGTTACAACTAATTCACAAGAAAATTGGTTTTGACTTCAAATGTAAAAATCCAGTAAACTAACTCTAAAATGAATATAAAATGCAATATTTTTATAATCAATACTTATTAAAATCAAATTATATGTTTTGTATAGGTAGTTAAATTTGGTTGTACAAATTTCAGAGTTCAACAAATTTGTTTATTGGTAATTTATATATATTATGTTTATGTAAATATTATAATGGAAAACATTGTTTTCGTTGGGACAATTATTCTTTTGGAGGCAAATAGATATAGACCTTATTTTTTCTAGAAATTTTCCAATAAGTTTAAAGTCGATAAAAATACACAAAAAGACAAGGAAAAAACATTTTTTTTTAAATATTTTACCCGGTTTGCTGGTTAAAGTTTTAACAAGTCCTAGATACATGCAAGAATTAGTCACATGACAAATCCTGATTTTGTCTAAACGGTTTTACAGAATAAGAGAAAAACGTGATTAGAGTAGATGCATGTGAGATTGTGTGAACTAGTCATAAGTAAACTAGATTTTGTTTTAAAGATTTATTTTTAATTTGAAGTTCTATATTATCCACGGGATCCGGTTATAGGGAAGAATATTTCATAACGGGTTAACCAAAATATATGTTTGACAAGATGGTAATTAAAATGATTAATATAAAGTATGAATTAAACTGATAATCATACTTATATAATTTAGTGTTTGCCATTAAGCTCAATTAAAGTTATTAAGAGTTCTAAATCTAATGTTACCAATTAAAACGGGATAAACTCGACAAAAATCTGTTTTAGATCTTATAATTATATACATCTTTGTTGCCGTTATTCTCTTTCTAATAACTGCCAAATATAAGCCCTTCGATGGACGGTTCCTGAAAATTAGATTCATCTTAGCCTTATAAACTCTTAAAATATGTTCTAGAAGCGGTGGTTTTTTGTAGTTTGATCGGAAATTAGGACATCCAAAAATAGTGGAATGTGGGCAATACAGTTCGAACAGAACGTAGGCAATCCTCATTATATACTGTATTAAACTTGACCGTCGGATCTTGTCAAAAATAAATCTTGGCCAAACGCGAAGATAACCTTTGTAATTTATTTTAGGCCCGTCAGTCCGTCACAATATTGTACTGAACAAAGAGTAACTACACAAGATTAATCATATTTTTAAAAACTTTTGAGATCAAACCCTTGAGTTGTGATCTTTCCCTAGATTGTCCAACAAGTTTCTTAAGGAATTCCATATGAGCTCTCAATTGCCTTTGGTTTTCTAATTGTATCTCCCTTATTGCCTGATCATTTGGGTGAAGTGGTGAACAACAAACAAGAATTCTAGTAAAATTGGGCAACCATGACACTGTTACCTAATCAATGTTGCTAAAGTCGGCCTACGGGGCCTTGAAATCGCTGAGTACTCGCTCCAAAGAGGTGTTTCGAAGCGACTTTATGCTATTACGAGGAGTTCCAAGGATTTGGCCGAAGTCAGCACTACAAGGAGGTCCAATGTATAGGTATTGTGGTGTATGTATCATTTGGATTTATTATGATTATAGTTGTAAATAGTTTGATGCAATTATTGATTTGAACATGTGTTTTCTTGAATATTAATGAGGTTATTATATTTGACATATATATAATATCTGAAAAATAAAGTTCCTTGGTAATTTACCATGTATGAGTAGAGTACTCCACGAGTACTCCCGTGTAATCCCTAAGTACTCCCAACTCCATAATACTGACCTGGTAGAGTCTAGCGACTTTGGCAAAACCTTGAACCAAATAGGAGAATACAAAGGAAGACACCAACCAGAGATAGGAATTAGGACAACTTTTGAATATAAGATGGATAACCAAAGATCACTGAGACTTAAGAAGATGCATTACCGAGACTTGAGAGAACACATTTGTGCGGTGGTGTGTGTGGGGGTGGGGGTTTCGTTAGATTGAAATTGAAAATGGAATTTCAATTTATAGAATCCTTATAAAATATAAAATGTGTTTTATTGAACTTGTTATAAAATTGGGATATGATAAATTTATTGGTCGATTGAGGCTTTGACAGTCAGTGGTGACAGACAATGGCGGAAGGTACCGGCATGTGGCGGGATGCGGCTGATGGTGACAGGGAGGTGGCAGTGGGCTGAGGCAGCAGGTGGTGCCGAAAAAGGAGACGAGTGGCGGCAGTTTAGCGGTTGGTGGCATCGGAGGCGGAAGCAGCTAGGGGAGGGTGGTGGTAGCGGTGTTACTCGGTGCCGTAGTTGAGGCGATCGGTGGTGGGTCTTTTAATCCTCCATACAAAATCCTTTGAAACATAAGAGGATTTTGAATTCATCGAGTGTAAGATTTGGTTGAAATTGGTTTCTATTTCAATTCATTCTCATAACCAACTAAAGATGGACAAAAAACTTGTTCGGCAATCTAAAGCAGTTTCAAAATTGGCCTGTATAAAACATCGATCCGATTTGGTCAGTGGCAGACCCAATTTTTTTTCATGGGTGTCAGAAATTTTCAAGAGTCCATTATGTATGACTAGCTAAATATTCAAACCACTTCAAGTAAAATCAGGTCGAGTCACATCATACAAACATAAAACTAAATTATTTATCAGATACACAATAAATTCCTGAAAAGTTAGCCCAATGGTTTGGGCTCCTATCTTCCAATGTGGAGGTCAGGGGTTCGTATCCAATTGGGGTGGTTTGAAGGACATCAGGTGATGAATCGAATCCGGATTTAACTCGGGTTTGATTCTGATGGGGGGCGAAGGTTTACCTATTCCACGGGGTTCATACACATCTGGTGTGGTTGTGAATTGTCACGGATCTCGAGTACTCGACCTTGCTTACTGGCCACAAAAGTAAGACATAAACGTGGGGAAAAAAACCGTTCAAAAGCAAGATACACAACAGAAATACATCATATAATTAATTATTCCATTACAAAAAAAAATCCTTATTTAAAAGGAGAAAAAAATACTTAATATTTTATTTCTACAACTAGGTTCTTCATCTCCGAAGAGTAAATTCAGTCGGCTTCTTTTTTTTTCCCTTATATTATGGTTTTGTTCCAGTTCAGTCATGGTTTAATTGGGTTGGTGACAAAATTCCATGTGCGTTGGTATAAGATCGTTATTTATAAAAATAAGATCGTATATACAACAATGGATCAAAACTTCATGGGTGTCGGTGTTAAAAGGATTAATAAAGTTATTATTATTTTCTTATTTTTTTTTTAATTTCAATTCAATGTTTTATTAATTCAAATGATATTAATTCAATTATTTCTTTTCTTTTGTGTTTATGTTTATATTGGCTGGATTTGGATCGGATCTGGGCGCTGGTGGATCTGGGCTTCTGGATGGATGCTTTCATGGGCTAGTTGGTCGTGGGCTTCTTGTAGCTGATCATGGGCTCGTTGGCACAGGCACAGGATATAAGCGGCTGTTGGTAAGAGAGAGACTAGAGATTTCAGATATTTTTCGTTCACTTCTCTCTCTCTTTCAACTCGTCATTCTGATCTAGGGTTTGCGATCATCATCGTGTTGATGATGATCTGATTCAATCCGTTAGGTTGTAGATCTGAGTTTGTTGTTGTTCATCTAGTTGATGAACTGATAGATATAGTTTTGATTTCTTTGTATTCGTTACGAACGGTTCTCTTTCTGTTTCAATCTTTATTCTGTAAATTTCAAGTAGATCTATTCGAGTTTTCTTAGATCTATTCATTTTAACAGTCGGCTGATCCCAATGGGCACACCATAGGTCCGCCCTTGGGTTTGGTCCAAACCAGGAACCAACATGATTCTAACCGTCGGTTCTCTACCAGTTCGGTCCATGACCCAGTACTTCAAAACTGGTACTAAAACAACAGTTTGGGGTAGAAACGGTTCAAAACCGACCTCAATGGTTTGGGAGGTTAGGCTATACTACACCCAGAACCGGTTTGAAAACCGAATCGGTTTATGGCCAAACTGGTTTAAACCTTCCTCCCTAGAAACCGATTATATATTTCTATGAACCGAACCGGTTTAGAAAAAAAAACTGGTTTTGTACCTCTAGAACCAACCAAACGGACCTGTAGTAAAAAAAATGAATTTGTTTATATGTTAGATGTGAGGAACCGCCGGTTATTTTCAGGTAGGGATCGACCTGTTCTTGAGGAGACCGGGTAGGAACCAGTTCAATTCCGATTAGCACCTCTGGTTCAGGTCTTGAAACCAAGTTTTTTGGCACCTCATTAGGAGACGATGAATCGGTTATTGTTGATTTGTTTCTACTGGACTCTTAGTTATTTGGACCTACATGTGATTACGCTTTTTGTGCATTGTTTCTGTTGGGCCACTGGTTAAATCTTTTGGACGTTAGAGATGCTTTAAGCTTGTATCTGTTGGGCTTCTTTTGTCTCTAGCTAAATAATACATTGGAATATAGTGATCAAATACTACGACTCTGACACTGGCAGTAACTGATTTGAACAAAGCTTAATTCACAATTTTTGACTACTTACGACTTAACTTACAAAACTTCTATACGATATTAACTAAATAAAATTTTTATAATTTTGATCTTTTTATTATAGAATAAACACTTTAGAGGTATTTAAAAACTTAAGCTATGAACTTTATACTGTTCAAACCCTATTTACCATTAAACATGTTGGAAATAAATATAAAACATATCTATGCTACTAAAGTTGTTTCACCAAGGCGAAATTCCGATATTCTTAATGATAATGATGTTAAGAAACAGTGATTAATAACTGTATACATAAGAATTTATACTTAGCCTCATATCATATATTATAAATTCTATGAACCATAAACGGACCATAGCAATTTGTTCATAATAAGCAACAATAGTGTCTTGAAAACTTAATTACTCAATGGTAAGGGAGAACACGGTGACCGAAAGGTCCTCGGTTCGAACCTTGCCTTGAGCAGTTTTCAAAGACCTTGCAATGACGTTCGTCCCGGGCTACCACCCGGCTTTGTATCTGAGCCAAAAGGGTTATATGTGGCAATGCTAAATGTTTCTGTCCGGTTTTTTTTCTTGGAATTGTTGGTTGACGAGTTTCGACTCCATTAATCAACTTGACCCGCTAGGAGGGTTGTGGTGATCGTAGCATGGGGGAGTCCCGAAGCCGACGAAAAACACTTATCGGTGTTAGAGGCAGAGTTTCGATCTCGATCCTTGCACCTCTATGTGCAACAGACGTAGGCCATTGCAGTAACCACTGATGTAAAAAAAGAAATAAGAAGCAATAGTAAGATAACAGGTTACGAGAAAAGAGAGAATCTCAAATAATAAAGTAATTGTTAACTAATATTTTTAGACTTTAAAGGGCGACTATATGTATACTGTGTTGCAAAACCGAAATTACACCTTATTATTTTAAAATTGTAAAGAAATACATGGTATTGAAGTAGTTTTTTTTTAACGGCGGGGAATTTAATTTAATTTTTTTACTGAAGTAGCTAACCGGCTTCAAAAGATAAGATTTTTATCCATACATACAAAAGATTGATAAAATAATAATTTAATTTTGTTTCGCAATTCCAACAAAAGATTGATAAAATAATAATTTAATTTTGTTTCGCAATTCCAACAAACCCTATACCCTCGTTACTTCTCCGGCCAGACCACCGAGATCGGAGCAATAAAACTTGGCCGTTCCTCCGCCGGCGGCTTTCTCCCGGCGCTCGTTCTCTGCAACTACCAGTTTCTGAACTTATCAACCTCACCGCAAAAACTCTGCTCGCTACTTTGATGGTTGCCGCCTGAAGCTCCATTTCTAAACTGTCAAAGGTATAATTTCGTAATTTCCTCTAATTACTTGGAGATTCAAGCATTTCGTGACTCTAATTTGTGTTTTTGCTCGTGTAATATTGAATTTTAATGTTTTGATGTGCTAAACGGTTATGCACATCAGGTGTTCGGTATTTTGTCTATAAGAATTTTCTATACGAGCTTTAACTTTGCTAGGGTTTGAGCTGGTAATAATTTTTATTTCAGTTTTCTTTTTAGGATGCTTATGTTGAGGTATCATTCTCCACCGGATTTCTTTGGAAGAATACCATTTATTAAATTCCCCAAGAAAGTTAGCAACCTTGTGGTAAGCTTCAATTGTATGTATCACTTTTGCATTGCATTTAAGGAGGTGTTTTGATTATCATAAACCGTTCAAACTACACATTTAATTGTCGCGATTACTTAGTTTAGTTGATGGTTATAGTGAACCAAGTCATGTAAGTGTTTTTTGGAATCAGATGGTATTCTGCATTTTTTGTAAATACATGAGATTTTACGCGACTCTGTGGGTAACTAAGATGATGCATTGTTAATTGTTATCATTAGTCGATTCTATCACTATGAAACATGAATTATATGACTTAAGATTGATATTAAACCACTTTAATGAACCATATTTTGAAGAATAACAAATGTCCTTGTGTTATCTCTATGCACTGTCGTTTCATATTATAATTCCATAATCCATACATCTTTAGTAAACAAAAGAAGACACAAAGATAGAAATGTTAACCCTATTTTAAGTTTTCATTCAGAAAACCAGAATGGTTACATACTTAAATGTCATCTAAACTTTTAACCTTAATATTCAGAATGTAACCTTGAAGAAAATTATTAAATATTTGTTACTTTTAATTATTTTATATTTGCATCTGTTTTTTCACATCAGCTGTTGTAATTTCCAGGTATGTGCAGCTAAAGGCCCTCGACCAAGATATCCTCGAGTTTGGAAAACAAGAACAAAAATAGGAACAGTTTCTAAATCATTAAAACTTGTTGAATGTGTAAGTTATTATTATCTTCATTATGTTTGTTAATTTTAGGGTAAACAATTTATACTATTTTTTTATCGTTATGTATCAGATAAAGGAATTATCAAATGTGAAAGAGGAAGTTTATGGGGCTCTTGATTCTTTCATAGCATGGGATTTGGAATTTCCATTAGTCACTGTAAAAAAAGCTTTAAAATCACTTGAACATGAGAAAGAATGGAAAAGAATAATTCAGGTAAAAACTTACAATCTTGCATTTTTAATTTACATTTTATGGTCCTTTGAAATTAGTTTGTTAATCATAATAATGAAAGGTAACAAAGTGGATGTTAAGTAAAGGTCAAGGAAGAACAATGGGTAGCTATTATTTATTATTACATGCTTTAGCAGAAGATGGAAGAATTGATGAAGCTGAAGAATTATGGACAAAATTATTTTCTGATAATTTACAAAGTATGCCTCGAATATTTTTTGATAGAATGATTGCAATTTATTACAAGAGGGATATGCATGACAAAATGTTTGAGGTACTTTTGTTTTTGGATCATTAATCTTGAACCAAATGTTTTAAATTAATCTGACATTATTATTTGTTATTAGGTTTTTGCTGACATGGAAGAACTTGGCGTTCGACCAAATGTTTCAATTGTTAATATGGTTGGAGATGTGTTTCAGAAGTTGGGTATGTTAGATAAGTACCAGAAATTAAAGAAGAAATACCCGCCGCCTAAATGGGAATATAGGTATATTAAAGGAAAGAGCGTTAAAATCCGGTCTGAAAATCTTAAACAACCTGAAAATGTTAACAAGATGAATGAGGTTAATAACGAAACTGATAATGAAGATTCATATTCAGATGAAGATGAAGGTGGTGAACCTGAAATATCTCATGTATCATGATTAGTTTTAGAGATATAGAATCATTGTATCATATCAATCAAATATGTGGCAGATGATGATAAAAGTGGTTGAATTGTGAGGTTTCTCTAAGAGTATATCATGATATTAAGGAACTTATGTGTGTGATTAGTACGTATTAGAAAATTTAGAATTATTGTATCATATCAATCAAATATGTGGCAGATGATGGTGTGATTTGTGTCTTGTGATAATAATGGTTAATATAAAGTTGGTACATCTTGTTACATTTGTGTCGCATGTGGCATCTGCTAAAGAGGTCACATTAACGCCATCTGTTTGCTGCATTTAGATCATATATCAGTAATCAGTTATATCATCAAGTTTATATGTTGCTAGATATTTCAACCTTAGATCATATATCAGTTATATCATCAAGTTTATATGTTGCTAGATATTTCAACCCATGTGTTGGGCCAAGAATTTCCAAAAATTTCCGAGAATTTCGTCACGAACTTGAATAATTAAAAAGAAAGCATGATCCCGAATATTAAAATATGTTGTCCCGACTTTCACTACTGTCACACCCCCTCGAAACGGTCAACGGTTTGCGGAAGCGACTTGTGGAATTCGAGGGTGCGACCTTAATCGGG
>WOUH02000009.1:8083179-8095305 GCA_009936405.2 Stevia rebaudiana
CTTTTAAGACGTAGTATTTTGTGTATTCCTTTGTTCATAGTATTTTCTTATAGTTTTGTTTACAAGTGTTAAGATTTTGTAAAGAAAGTAAGGATTAGAGATTATACCCTCTCCAAGCTAGAATAATAGCAGATTATGAGAAGGGTTGGGCTTGGAATGATGAACACCAACTTCAAGTCTAGAATACTTCAACAAGGCTCCATGCTTCAAGCTCTAGAACTCCAAGAATCAAGCTATCTTCAATAAGAACTCAAGAAAGACTTCATTGAGGCTTTGTTATGATCAAAGAAAGATTGTATGATGAAGATATTTGAAGATTTAAAGAACAAATATAAGGGAATATGATGAGAGAAAGTCTCTGTTGAATCATGAGAAAAGAAAGATAATGGGGGAATGTGAGTGATAGGTTTGGTAATGTCCCATACTTATAGTAGATTGGTCAAGATTGTAGGTATGTGTGTCTATTAGATTTGAACGTTCACTTAAAGATCTTCACTTATCCAGATCTTGAATTGTTAAGTTGGTTGTTCGAACAAGGGTTTAGTGGGCTGTTCGAATGGGGCTGTTCAAAAGGGAATTTGGTTTGTTGTGCTTGTTCGAATGACTTATATAATTCCAAGGATTATATTATGTTGTTCGAATGAACATGTGGTGTTCGAATGAAGGTTTTGTTCTAAATATAAATGTGGTGTTCGAATGAAGGTTTTGTTCTAAATATAAATGTGGTGTTCGAATGAAGACTTTGTTCCAAATACATATGTGGTGTTCGAATGAAGACTTTTGTTCTAAATATATATGTGGTGTTTGAATTAAGACTTTTGTTCTAAATATATATGGCCTTGTTCGAATGGATCCTTTCTTGTTCGAATAGGTTCTTTATGGTTTGCTTGGTCTTTGTAGTTTGAACAAGGCTTAAATGATTGAAAAGTTTAACCTCCATCGTGAGGATTAAATGGAAATCGAGAGGATCCGTTGTTCGATCGAGAGGACTAAAATAATATAACTAGATCGTGTCAATTATTAACGTTCTTCGTTCGTGTTTCATATTATACGGATATCCGGCGTTCGGTGCCATGGATTTGATTATCCGTTATGTCTAAATTAGTTAGCTCCAATTAAAATGTATTATTTTATCACGTCTGGTGTCATGGCATGAAACTCGTTTACAATTTGAGTTTTGCACGTCATGTCACCGTCTATCTAGACAAGTCCTACTTATATATATTTAGATATATAAGCAATTAAGATCATAGTTCGCGTATTCAATGTAATTCTCATAAATGTACGTACAGCGTGCGTCAAAAGCTGACGTGGGAATTGACGGTTGTCACACTTACCAAGTTTTTTAAAAAAATATTTTAAAAATAAGTTTAACATAATCTATAAATGTTAAGTCAAAGTTTTTGTAAATAAATTTTTTGAACAACTATAAGTGTTAATTGAATATGACATTTGTGATTCAACTTCTGTTATACACACGTTTATTCAACCAATGCAATACAGATGATTTTCAAAAAAATATATTTTTATTATTAAGTAAATAATGTTATATTTATTCAATTCGTCTAACACACGAAATTTAACCTTGTAAAAATTAGAATATACATAAAAAAGTGAAATTTTGACTTGGGTTAAAACTTAGGCTAAATAATTACCTGTATGTTTCTATGTTTCTGATTGAATGAACAAACACAAACACGTTTACGTGAGCAATTAGTCTTGGGTCAACAAAACCTACTTTTTATTAAATTTAAAGGTGGGTAGTTAAAGTTAAAATTATACCGGTTATATTAAAAACTTAAAAGTTAAACTAAAAAAAAGTGTGTGGCTACGTAGTTTAAATGCAACTATTTTATATAATACATTTGTGCTTATTTGTTGTTGTAAATTTCTAGTTTTAGAATAGTAATATTAATAAAAATCTAACTAAACATTTTTAGGCTAAACGGGTTGAATTTGTATAAATCAACGCATACACGGGTTGTTCGGGTTATGTGTCAATAATGATTTTCAAGTCCATGCCAATTTTGACATGTAACAAACACAATCCATTTAATACCTCTATAGTCAATGACTTTCTAGTCTAGTGACCCTTTATATTTCTACTTAAAGGGTTGGTTATGAGTTCAAAACCCAAGCAAAACGGTTGTAGGATTTTACTGTATAAGCAGGTTTCCTCCTGAGGGGCATATGAGTTTGTTTGGGTATGACACTCGCCAACACTTGAGCCTTCGTCACCTCTAGTTAGTAGCTGGCTGTGCTCGCAACGCGTAGTTGTCGGGTTCGAGGGACCCATTTAGGCGATAAAAAAACGTTAAAAAAATGTAACACCTCTATACTTACGAGTATTAATTAAAAAAGGCATTCAAAGCAACGAATCTCTCATAATTTAGTCATCGATTTTTTTCATACTAATTACATACATTAACTAACAAAATACCACAACTTTGGAAACAAAATATTGCAATTGGTGAGATGGTCCATGCCCACCAAGACACATACATACAATCGCATTGTTGGCATGGTGAAAGCCAAGCAGATCGGCCCCTTTTGACTTTTTGCCAAAATGTCAACCCCCAATAAAAAAAAACAACTAGTTATTATATATTTATAACCCACACACATTCTCCATATATATATAGCCCATACACCCGCAATACACCACCACAAAACCCCTCTCTATAAAGTCAGCGCCACCACTTCCAACGCTGAAAAGATCGATAATCATACTTATTTAATTACTAATAATTAATTAACTGATCATTCCATTCTATTGTGTTACTAATATGGATGATGAATGGGATTTGCATGCGGTGGTGAGGAGTTGCACAACCACCAGTGCGGCGGCTGATGCGGCGGAGACTGCCACCACTGTCAAGGATTACGATGACCGATCTTATAACTTGGAAAGTTTAGCAGCTTCTGGAAACGAAAGCAACCCGTTTGCATTTCCGAGTTTGGGTGGTGGATTGGAGGATGTTTACAAAGCGGGGTGTGGTCAGCCACCATCGTCGACCGCCGGAGAGACCACCTCCGCCGCCGCCGCCATTGCTGTCGGTATCGGTGGTGAAGGATTCTGTCACGAGCAATTACCGATGTTAACAGATTCTCATTCCTTTTCAGAGCATGGGATGAGTTCTCAATCCACACGCATGAGGAAAAGGTAATCATTTTAAATTGTATATAAGTGATATTCAACTAAGTTAAAAATAGTCATTTAAATACTGAAAATAATTTTAATGATTATTCGAATATATTTAGTTCCTAATTATATATTATATTGACTGTTAAGTTTATATTTTATTTTTTTAGAAAAAATTTTTTGTAAAATAATATGTGGATATTTATAAGATTTGGTGTGTGTTTTTAATTAAATTAAAAATAATTTTACATGTGAAGGAAAAACCAAGAGAAGACTGTGTTTCAGTTGACACAAGAACAGCTGAACAATGATTTGTGGGCATGGAGAAAATATGGGCAAAAGCCCATAAAAGGCTCTCCATTTCCAAGGTATACATTTCATGCTATTTATATATTTATCTATTTTTGTGCTAATCTTTTACTCGGGTGAAAAATAAAGAAAAACTTTGTATGCGATTGGTTAAATTTGTGTATTTTTAGTTTTTTCAAGTAATCCCACGGGTTGTATCATGGCTACTTTGTTTATATTATAGTTGTTTTGCTTGCCGTTAAAATTAAAAAAATAGTTATCCTTCAGTAACCATATTCAAATTTTGGTATATTTTTAAAACTACAACAAAAGAATTATAAACAATAAAGATAAAATTATGTTGTAGCATAATGAAGCTTTAATTTACGGCTAGTGATAAAATCAGAAATTTTCAACTACACAAGCTGGGCGATTGGTATAAAACCAATAAACCATATTAAACACATCAATAGTGGGATTGGTACAAAACCTTACTAACAATAATTAACAATAATATTTTGAAAGATATTGGTAACAAATACGTTTATCGAAATTGTGAGTTTACCAAAAAGTTGTATAAACATAAAAACATTATAAGAATTTTATTAATTGTTTTGTGTTTTTTGTATTTTCAGAAACTATTACAGGTGTAGCACAACAAAGGCTTGCGGGGCAAAAAAACAAGTGGAACGTAGTCTCATGGATTCAACCATCTTTATCGTGTCATACTCCGGCGAACACATTCACCCTCGACCTACTCACCGTAGTTCTCTCGCCGGAACCACCAGGAGTAATAAATTCAACACCGATATTATCAAACCACCTCTCTCCGGCCACCACACGGCGGTGGACCACCCCCCGTGTTCCTCCTCTTCTCCGGCGTCTACATCAAGCTTTTCTCCCACAACGTCATTCAAGGATGATGAATATGAAATCAACGATGAAGAACACGTTAAAGAAGTCCCAAATTCTGACCATCAATGGTGGCGACACAGATAGATTTTAATTGTTCTCAAAACCGCAATAAAAGGAGGACAATATAGAAAGATTGATTTTCGACCGTTTGATCTGGTCATAGTAATAGCATACGATTTTGTCATTCTTTTTCTAAAGATTTTTAACCTTTTTTTTTAAATATTCGTGGCAATTTGGAAACTAATGCCAAATAAAAACCTTTCTGGTTAATAAAGAAATCCGCATATTCAATTATCTGTCATTTTTTGGAGATTTATGAAAGACTGGGTTATAAAATCTGAAGAAGTGTTTACTGAATTATATCATTAATGTTGGTAATATACTAATATCTTATGCCATTACTTAACATTAACTCAAATTAAGGCTAATTATTAACTAACAAGAACAAGCCACGTGCTAAGTTGTAAACAATTTGAAATGTACTAAATGATTTTAGATATCACTTTTTTAAAAAGAAAAGTGAAACTGTATACACAATTTAGACTTCAAGAGAAGCTCTCTTTTTTTAGAACAACTTAAAGAGAACCAAGTTAATTAGGCTACGTGTAATGAGTGAGTGAAGGTGATGACACATCAAGGACACGTAGGCGTCAAGTAGGAGAAAGGGTGTCATCACCTGAGTGATGGTTTATGGGTGTAATGAGTGAGTGAGGGTGAGCGTGATATGTAAAAAGTAAGAGGATAAGGTGGTATATTCTGACTAGTTAATAGATAAAAAAAATCCAAATGTGCCCCCACGCCTGTGGTCTCCTCCACGCCTACCACCACCACGCCCCCATCACGCCCCCACCGTAATGATGTTCCAGACGTGATGAGCTGCCAACTCACCCTCCAGGAAGCACTACACCTAGCCTTAGTCTAGTACATCTCATACATTTTCATTTTTTCATGATGATTGGAAGCCCAGATCCGTAGTGGTTCAGCCCAACACAACCAGCCCAATAACAAATTAACACTACCTTTTAGGCTTTTAGCCTCAAGCCTCAAGCCTCAAGCCATTCTACATTTCTACCGTTATGTATTGTTCCCCCAAGACGCAAGAACCCATAACAAATTTCAATCGGATCCCGTGAAACATATAACAAATAACTCCATACGACAACTAGTTGTTATCTTTATAGTAGTACTTATATATATTATTTATTTTTAATATAAAAAGGAGTATGATGAAAGGGATCAGAAAAATGATGTTGTAGATGGTCTAGGGACAGAAGGGGAATATGTATATTACTAATGTTAAACTGATTTAAAATAAGTGTTAGAAATGAGATGTATAAGAAAGGTATATCCCTTCGTCCCTTGGATGTCTTAATCAGTTAATATCATCGCATGTGTAACCCAACCTCTTCTTGGTTCTGGTTGTTCTTTTCCTCTTGTCACGGTAGTGATCTCTCCACCTTGTAAAACACTTCTTTTTGGTCAAATATTATGTAATAATTCACCTAATATTAGTGACAAAAGAAAGTGACTATTTAATAAGTTTGTTGGTGAGTGAATAGAAAGATAAATAAAGTTGTATTTTTTCCCTCAAACAGTCAAACCATTAAACAAATGAAGTACTAATATGTATAACTTATATTTAAATTAGCTTATACGTACTTACATTTTTTTGAAAAACAATTCGTGTCAAAAGGTAAAACTCTATTTATTGGGTGCATAGGTAAAGCACTACTTTTTTTGTTACGAAAATTTTCATCTAGAGGCTTTAATGCACAACTAGTGCCAATACAAAAGTATCATCGTGCCTTGTGAGGAAGATTGCTACAACATATAACACTCTCAGACACAGGGTGGCTTAGGCTTAAGGGGTAAAGTTAGGCTTGAGGTTATCACAATGTTAGGGCGTAAAAAAATAATAATAATAATAAATCATGTATCTCTGTGTGATAGTAAATTATCTTGATATTTTTCTTTGACATTTTATTTAATTATGTTAAATAAAAAATATATCAAAAGCTAATCTTGACATTATTAAGAAATAAGAACTCTTATTTGATCTAATCAGATGACAAAAAATAAGATATTATTGTGCTTTAATATATTATTTGATATTTTATTTATTTATGTTAAATAAAAATATATTAAAAGCTCATCGGGATATTATTAAGAAATAAGAATTCTTATTTGAGCTATCCGGATGACAAAAATTAAGATATTATTTTACTTTAATATATAAATTAATTAAAAAGGGCTAAAAAGTACTTGTTGTTTTAGGTTGTTAAACTAATAAAAAGAGTAGATATGTATATATATTATTTGCTAGTTCAATTTGAAAATTTGAAGTTAATGAACGAGCAATTTTGAGTAAAAACATAATTTGATTACATAAAATTTTCATAGTACATAAGTGCCTCGACCTTTTGTTTCGCATGAGGCCTCCAAAATATTTAAGCCGGCCCTTCTCTTTTCTGAGTCCTTGTGATCAATCTTTGTGTATGAATCAGTTTGGCTAGCTTAGAAAAGGCATTGAGAGTAGGGATGAGATTGCAAAGTTTCCAAGGCCGTCTCCGAGATTTTAAGTGACATGTGCTATTATTAAAAATGGGTCCATGTATCTAAAATAAATATTCGTAAATCAAAAATTGAGTTAAAACTCTAATAATTTATGAGTTAATAAATCTCTATATAATTTGTAATTGAATTAAAACTTTAAAAAGTTAAATAATTTTGATTGTAAATCATATACATTTTTTTATAAATGTAATTATATGTAAAAATCAAAATTTTGTGCCTTTAAAAAATCGAAGGACCTGTGCGGTCGCACCTCCTGCGCATCCCATAGCGTCCTATGAAAGTCTGAATATAGTAGTATGAGAATTTAACGAAAAGGGGCACAAAGAATTTTCGCTAAAAGAGTGGTACGAAACTATACGAATACCTCGAAGAAAGAATATTATGTGACCGATAACTTTAAACCTCAGTGCAGAAATTACAAAGCAATGACAAAATACAAGTTTGGAAGATTGTGGCTCGACTTACGTGCTATGATAATCAGCCATTTAATTGGTGGGGAACGGGGACTACGATGGTGGCTTTCTATTAATGTCTATACTCACAATATATGAAAGTCATCAATTGACAATATCATGGTATCCTATGCCATACTGGATCAAACATTAATCTTAATTAATTGTTATTAACTTAAAAGTTATAAGTGAAAGTGAATCATCTTAACAACAAACAAAGATCAATCTATTGTAAAAATCACTATCTCCTTTTTTATCTCCTTCTTTACCTTTATAATTCACTAAAAATCATTACTTTTTCTCTCCAATTCAATTAAATAATAATTTTTTATACATTTATCACTACATTTCTCTCTTCTATTCAATTAAATAATATTTTTTCTCTTTCCTATTTAATTAAATAATATTATTTATACCTTTATCATTACTTTTTTCTCTCTCCAATTTACTTAGATGAACAGTGTTTCTCTATATTTACTAGTTTCATCACTTTCTTTATATCTCTGTATTCACAACCACTATTATATTATTTATATAATATAAAGATTTTACTTATATTAATTATACATAACCAAACGTGAATGCTAGTCAAAACTTTCAGGTTTGTAATAAGTACTCCGCGGGCATATACACGAAAAATGTATAATTTTAAATGACAATAATTGTTGGGCCTTAATTAGTGGGCAAATTCAAACATTTAAAGATCAAATCATTACAACCAACCATAATATTATTCACATACTATTTACGTCTAGGAACCACTATTTAATTTTCTTTCCGTTTATATTTTCCTAAAGAAAACGAGTTATATTTTCAAAATAGCTTTTATCCCTAAAATCAATATTTGTTACATTGTAGCTAATTTATAATTAACAATAATTTTTAAATTTTTAAAGATCAAATGATCTCTGTCGTGCACACATGTGTATATATGTCAGACAATTCGCCCTACGCGAAACGAGCATGTTAATTCTACACGACATGTGTGTCAACAACATCTAGACATCTAGTTATATATGAGATAGAATTTTACTAAGAGTTTAAACTTTGAACCGAAAACATATAAGTTTTTAATTTTGTCTCGATATAAAATTACAAATTTAATAAGCGTGGAAAGTAAACTCCGCCTATATATATATATATATGAATAATAAAGCGTTGAAATGGACAATAAAATGAACATTTATACATGGGAGAAAATATGATAAGATGTTGACACAAATCATAGAAAGAAGATTGTCAAGTACGCCATTTCTATTTATCTTCTTCTACCAGTTGAATTCAGCCATCCATATCCATTATCTGAAATTATTTCAGTCTCAAATTCATGGCAAAATCTGATGATCGGAAAGATGATGATAAATCATTAAATGAAGCATCAAAGTCAAACAACACGCAACAGGTAACACCTGAAGAAGATGGTGATCATGGTTGTCAGACACCAACCTCCGATGATCACAAGATTCCGCCATCGCGCTTCCGGTTGCCGCCACCACCACCACGCAAAATTTTACAGAAGAGAAGAAGGAGATCCTCCGATGATGGAACAATGATCGAATTCTTTGAAAGCACGAGGCGTGAAGAGGTAGATGCTTTCTTTCGATTGTTTACCACTAGGGTTTCTTCATCCTCATCTAGAAAAAGGCGTAGTCATAGTATATAATTTAGCAATTCTTATATTAATTGTTGCTAATTATTTACATGTTAATTGATATTCGATGATCGGAAGTGAATATTGTATACCATTCATTTATAAAAATTCAGAGGATGTATATATATTTAAGAATCCAGCGCTCGAATATTTGCATCACAATTCCTGTAATTAGAAGTATGATGTCTTTGTATATCTATATACAATTAATTATGGTATTTCAGGATACTATTATTATCATTAGAATTGATAATTAAAAAGAGCAAATTGTTGAATAACTAAGTTTATACCCGTAAGGGGAGGAGTGGAAGCGGGTAAGGATGTATGTAAGCTCCTACTACAGTGTTGCTGACCATGTATATGTTAGTTCACGTACCACAACCGTAACAAAAAGAGAGATCGAGACGGTGTGAGATTGAGTCAATAATAATAAGTACGTGTAAAGGATAGTGATGTCGTCATCTTTTTGAATAAAAGTAGATGAGGGTACTTTTGTGGCCGATAAAAATTATAGTGGTTTGGAGTGAGGGTAGATGAAGTTAAGTGAGAGTTCCACTTCCCCCCTCCCCATTTTAGCATCATAAGACCATTTTGGATAATTAAGGATTCACTTGAGAGCAAAGCAAACGAGGAATTAGAATATTTACGGAGTGCACACTGATGAGATTTGGTAGCGCATCAGTTGTTATTAAGGTTATAACCACCACTGGAGATTATGGTTTGGTAGTTATGTGCTTAATTAACTACTAATTGCATGGCAGTTAGTCAATTACATAGCAGTCAATTAACTTCTCATCACGGTTAATTACCTTCCTAAGGCAGATATTTAACTCCTTATGGGAAGTTAGATTTTTTTTTTAAAATGAGTTTTTTCTCACCTTTCATGGTTTTTAGGTGAGATTTAAGTTTTGTTTGTAGGAGTTTCGTAAACCCTATTTACGTACGAATGTGACTTATGTGACAATAAGGGTGTGCATAGTTCGGTTTAGTTCGTTTTTGACCCAAAACCATAAATATAACCGAGATGATGGTTAAACAAATATGTTAACCATTACCAATCGGTAATAGCGATTTCGGTTAATCGGATATAACGATTATAGTGAGTCGGTTATGTTTTGGTTAAACGCTAAATAAATATATGTTAACCATAACTGAAACGTGATGTGTGAAAACTGAAAAGGAGTGACGAAGCATTAACTTACCCTAAAATTTTAGTCTTGTAAAGTCAAACAATAAGGTTTGGAAACTGTCCAAATAGTTAGTCAAATCCTCACAGCCCAAATAGTTTAGTTAGTCAAATTCAACATTCAACAGTGATGTTGGATTCGAGTAACATTCAACAGTGATGTTGGATTCGAGTTTTGTTTATCGGCTGTTGTACCCTCGTAGGCCATGATCGCCCTCCGTCTACTAAAAGAATCGAGTAATCTGTTCCAACCAGATCTAGTTCCTTGAAATTAAAGACTCTCCCTGATCAAATTAATTCTCGACCGGGACAATGACTTGTTCTAACAAGTGTGCATAAAATTGATCCACTCGAACTTCTTTGATCGATACACGAAGACAATTAGCTGCCCAGTGAGCTTGCTTCCAACTCCCTGATTTTGTTCGATCAATGTCGTAGAGCAACATGGCATTCAACAACACAATGTACTGTTTCCAACCTACCACTTTAATCCAATTAAATTCTGCGTAAGATAGATCCTTCCTTGACCGCACTGATACCAATTCAAAGGTAATCAGAGGGACAAACACATAGTTAATATCGCACACAAACATAAATACGAAATTGTATTGCCTAGAAAAATCAATCGTGTTTATGAAGATCAAGAAAATTAGCACAAAACTTGACTACAATTCAAATACCCCTATGTCACGTTTATAATCTAATTCTAACACAATTAGATTAGTACTCAAATTGCTAATAAACAATATATATTAGGACAACATAATAACAACTAACAAATTAATTTTATTATACTAATTTGTTTATCATTATTCACTCCATGTTTAGCTCCTTCGACCTACACATCAAGAAGACCAATCCGAAATTCCCAACAAAGACAGGCATAAAAAACCCTATTTTAAAAAACAATATGAGAAGTTACTGGCGGTTAATATACTTCCCAATGTGGGGTTAATTATATTCCATTGGAAGTTATTAGGGGTAAAAACGAAACCCGCCACACAACCTGTAACGACTAGCCGTTTTCCGGCAGTCAACGACCAACTTCTGACCGTTGACTATACGCATTCCGGTGGTACGCCATCCGTAACACGATGATTATATGAATTTTATATTATCATTGTATTGTACTCTAAATTTATGATCATTTGAGTGTAATCAGAATTTCAATTTGAGCGACGGTTTGAAAGTTACGCGTAAAACTGTATAACGTTCTATAAGCTCAAAATCTCAACATCTCCCTTGTAGATAAAACCAATGGGGTTAGATGCGGAACGGAAAATAATGAACATAGGCGAAAACCGCGCTCAAAACGGAGTCCAAACGAAGCGGGAAACGCGAAAACAGTTAACCGTTCGCACTGCCCGGGCCACGAAACGACGCACCAGGACACGTGTCACTTCGGGACACGTGCCGGGACACTTGGCAGCTCAAGAATGCTGCTGGCATACTCCAAGACATGTGTCAAAAAGCCCCGATGAGTCACGGGACACGTGTCAGTTCACCGGGCGAGTCAGCATCCACGTGGCAGCACCACACGATGCCACGTGGCGCATGGATTTCCGTGTCATACCTATAAATAGAGAATCTCAGCCTCATTCCAGATCCACACCTCCCATCTTCTCTAAACACACGCACAAACAGTGAGCTCGTGATCTCTCGGGTATTCTCGCGACGGTGTTCTGATCCTGATCCGGCGATTCCAGCTAGCCAGGGTTCTCAAAGGTTATCACCCTAGCTCTCTCACTCTCTCTCAAGACTATCAGGAGGTTAAGCTCAATGAGTGTGGACTCTCTCTCTCCTCTCCTTCATCTTATTAGTTATCTCCTCGTCAGTATCACGTGAGTTCATAGCCCCTTTTGTCACTTACTTGTTTTATCAACTGCGGGGTGAGATTACATATACACATGATACGTTT
>WOUH02000009.1:8111285-8121601 GCA_009936405.2 Stevia rebaudiana
CTCTCGTCTGCTTCATCAAAATTGCTTAAAATATATAATAGCCTTCAGTGTATTGCGCCCCTAAAACATATAAACTATTTCTTCTCCTATTTTACATTGCCTAGTTTGTTTCTTGTGTTTTTGTTTCCAACATTAAATCACAGCTTGTAAATGCTTTATAGAAGTAGTTGGTTCAATTATAAGAAAGTAATGCTATGATCATTCAATTATACACAAATTACATATACTCGTTTGACACACACCACTTATTTTGCCCGGATGTCAGGATAATTTGCTATAAACATTTAGTTATGCACAAATTACATATACTCGTTTTGCACACATCATTTACTTTGTCGAAATGTAATGATAATTGCTATAAACATTCAGTTATGCACAAATTACATATCTCATTTTACACACATTAGTTACTTTGCCTGAAAGTAAAGATAATTTGCTCTACTATGCAATAGGATAACCTTTGCTTTGTCAATAAATTCATTTGTCGAATCATTGCCTATTCTACTTTCATAACTTTATAATAAAAAATGTATCTTCAAAGTCTTAAATTTAACTTACATTAATAAATGTTATCATAAAAATAGCTTATTCTTTTACGACAATCTATTCTACTTCATAACTTAAATTATACTAGTGGATCGATAGTAAAAACTAAAATACATAAACACACACCTTAAATTTTTATTTTTAATTTAAGAAGAAACATGAGGAAGGAGAGTTACACTATAGTTTTCATTAATGAAAAATTCTTCCGATTAAAATGGTAAAAAGCTATTCTAAATCTACCAAATTGATTTTCTAAGTTGTTAATAATCCGAGTTTAATTTATACGACTCTTGCTTATAAGCTCCGAAAGCATTTCGTGTATAACTCTTCTACTTCGTCGTCATAATCATCTTCTTCATTCTATCGATTCTCTGTTTGCATATACGATCACAGTTACTGAAAGTTCTATCTCTCCACTCATGGCTTCTTCTGCCGTAAATGCCGCCATTGAAAGACTCGCGAACGTTCAACTCAATGAACTATCCACTTCTTCATCTCCTAATTTACAGAAAAACCTCTCGATTTTCTCTCCCGAACAGGTACAATCATGTATGGTTATGTCTATGTATGTTTCTCCAAAGCAAAGATGTTAGATTGCGTTGATTTCAGTTTTGGTGTATGTACAGATAGAGCTCGGAAAGATGTTGCTGGAATTAGGGCAGGGTCATTTGTTCGAGCATTGGCCCGATCCTGGTGTTGAAGATGATGATAAAAAAGCCTTGCTTGATCAGGTAATTGTTAATTGCACCTTAGAGGTAGGGCCTAAAGCGAATCCAAAATTAGGGTTTTTCGAAATAAACGTAGTTAATTTGCTTACAATTTTGATAGGGACTTACCATTAACATGAACTTAAACTGCAATGAATCACCATATTATGCTATCGAGAACAACTGACACAAGTGAAATTCAGAAAAATTTACTCAATTGTTACAACTTACAAACTAACTGAATATTTATAAATTCTTAGGTTCTTTAACAATCATGTAGTAAGTGATGTTGATGTTATGTCCGTGTAATGTCTAATTTTAACAAAGAATATGTGCATGCTGTTTATCAAATTCAATAAATGCAGCTGAATCTCCACAAATTGCACCACTCCAAATATACACATTGATAGAGTGAAGTAAAATCCCTAATTACGGATGATTATCATGATTTTTAAGTTATTGCTACTTGATATTCATTTTGTGGCTAATCTCACTTCTCTTCACAACAGATTAATCTTGCAATCGCATATTCGTTAACCCTAAAGTAAAAATGTTAAACCACTAATAACTTGCTTATGCAAATTGTAATGGAATAATGAATATCATTTAACTATTATTTATCGCTGCTGCTTGTATTCCAGAATGACATGATGTTGTTATTCAGGTGTCAATTCTTAATTCAAATTACCCTGGAGGTTTGTCATCATATATCAAGACTGCCAAAGAACTTTTGGCAGAATCAAAAGCTGGAAAGAATCCATTTGATGGATTTACCCCTTCTGTAAGTTACTACACTCCATCTTTTTAACCTTGAATCACTGCAACTTTATTTTTTGCTTTCTAGAGAATGAAACTCTATATATTATGAACTATATATCTGCAGGTGCCATCAGGCGAAATACTAACTTTTGGTGATGATAATTTTATACAATTTGAAGAAAATGGTGTAAAACAAGTGCAGAATGCTGCATTTGTTCTTGTTGCAGGTGGGCTTGGCGAACGTCTTGGATACAAAGGAATAAAGGTTGTCACATCTAGTTATTATATAATTTATTATTATTGTTTTATTTTAATTTATGGGAATTTGTATAATGGTTTTTATGTAATCTCGTAATATTTGTTTCATTTTCAGGTTGCATTACCAATGGAAACAACCACTGGTACCTGTTTCTTACAGCACTACATTGAGTCCATATTATCTTTATCTGAAGCAAGCGTCAAGCAAGATCAAGGTTGTTTAATAACTGCCATTTTGCTAAAAACATTGATATTTAATATCTGTTGTGTGAGCTAATGTGATAAAGTTGCAATTTTTTTAAATTGTAGGTGAATGTAGAAGAGATATACCTTTGGTGATTATGACATCAGATGATACACATGAACCTACGTTACAGCTTTTAGAATCAAACAGTTATTTCGGAATGAAACCTACACAAGTGAAACTTTTGAAACAGGTAATTTTGTGTCAAGATTTATATTTATTGAAACCTTAAAACGATCTCTGACAACTTACATTTTATTATTTATCAGGAAAAAGTTGCTTGTTTGGCTGATAATGATGCTAGACTTGCTTTAGACACAAATAATAAATACAGAATACAGGTAACTTATAAGTAAATAAAAAATAAAATCATACCCTTATTCACATAACTTTCTATTTTTTTTTTTTTCATTTTTCAATAATTACATCTATTATTTTTTTATTAGACAAAACCTCATGGCCATGGTGATGTTCATTCTCTTCTTTATTCAAGTGGTCTTCTTAAAGAATGGTATGTAATGCCTCTTTTATTTATTTATTTTTTCTAAGTGACATATTTGTGTTTGTTGTCCATTAAGGTATATTATAATTTAATAAATTTTTTTTTTATTTTACTTCTCGTAACCTTTTGCAGGAAAGATACTGGTTTAAGATGGGTGTTGTTTTTTCAAGATACAAATGGTCTTCTTTTCAAGGTTTCACCAAATAAGTAGTTTAATTCCTTTTTACACAGTCAAGATTTTTTTAATAAATTTTATAAATTGTTTGTATTTTAAGGCCATTCCGGCAGCATTAGGAGTTAGTGCTGTTAAAGAATACCATGTTAATTCTCTTGCGGTTCCTAGAAAAGCCAAAGAAGCTATTGGAGGCATTACAAAGCTAACTCATACAGATGGTACACTGTATTGTTCACTAGCTCAAAACTCGTGTATTACACGGGGTTACATAATCAACATTTAAAACTTTATCATTGAATCATTGTGTATATATATTAACTTACTATGTTATGAACACTCAAAAAAATAAATGTTTGACACTTTTATGACTAAAATTATGCTTTGAGATTTTAAAATTATTCATTACAAAACCTTTTAAATAATTATTCCTTAAATTTAGTTGATAATTATACCAATTAAAGAAATGTTAAATTTAAATAGAGTAAGTGCAATTTCCCTCTCTGAAATTTCCAACTTAAACGGCTTTCGTCCACCTTTAATAGTTTTCGTCCATAACGTTTCAAGTCTTAACAATTTTTGTCATTAAATCTTTAACAGAAAACTGTTAAGACCTAAAACGTTAGGGACAAAAACTGTTAAAACGTAAAACGTTAGAGACGAAAACTGTTAAGACTTGAAACGTTGGGGACGAAAACTGTTAAGACTTGAAACGTTTAGGGATGAAAAATTTTAAGACTTGAAACGTTAGGATGAAAATTGATAAAACTGACGTTAGAGACGGTTTCTGTTAACGGTGGACTGAAACTGATAAGTTGCAAATCTAATGGATAAAAAGTGCGGTTTACTTTTTAAAATATATTAGAAAAATACTTAATTAGATAATAACAAATTTAAATCTATTTTATAATTTAAGATAATATAAAAGGTATAAAAAATTCAAAATATAAATCTAATTAATTCAAATAATCAAAAAAATCTTGAAAATTTGAGAAAATGCCATGTGGCATTTTTTGAATTGCTTTATTTGAGGTAGATTTTATATTTTTTATTGTTCGTTACTTGATTATTATTGATATTAGGCAGGGAAATGGTGATTAATGTGGAATACAATCAACTTGATCCTCTTCTTAGAGCAACAGGTCATCCTGATGGTGATGTTAATGATGAAACTGGTTATTCTCCATACCCAGGAAACATAAACCAAGTATGATCTCCAAAAATTACATCTTTTTTTTTTTTTTTAATTTAAATCTAATTTTTTTTTTTAAATGTTTATGGTTCTTTGCAGTTGATTATTGAACTTGGACCTTACATCGATGAGCTCTCAAAAACTGGTGGTGCTATCAAGGAGTTTGTTAATCCTAAGTAATTATATTATTTCTTTTTTATTTCTAGTAATTAATTTTTTTATTTAGTTTTTGCGCATCAACTAATATATATATGTTGCATTGCAGATACAAGGACTCAACAAAAACTGAATTCAAATCCTCTACCAGATTAGAATGTATGATGCAAGATTATCCTAAAACATTGTCTCCATCAGCTAGAGTTGGATTCACAGTAAGAAAAACATCATATTAAGCCTTTTTAGTTTTAAATTATTATTATTATTTTTGATTATTTTTATTAGGTGGCAGAAACGTGGCTAGCTTACGCGCCTGTAAAAAACAACCCTGAGGATGCTGCAAAGGTACCAAAAGGAAATCCATATCATAGTGCGACTTCCGGAGAAATGGCAATTTATCGCGCAAACAGCATGATTCTTAAAACGGTTAGCAAATCTTAACAGTTTCCAAATTACATTTTTGCCCCTTGCTTATTATTTCTTATGTATGTCTTCAGGCAGGTTTTAAGGTAGATGATCCAGTTACACAAGTTTTCAACGGTCAAGAGGTAGAAGTGTGGTCCCGTGTTGTATGGAAACCAAAATGGGCAGTTACGTTTGCGGATGTGAAAAACAAAGTTAACGGAAACAACGCGGTTTCTCAAAAATCTACATTGGTAATCAACGGTCGTGATATTTTTATTGAGGATCTTTCTTTGGATGGAGCCCTTATTGTTGATTCAGTTGATAACGCAGAGGTGTGTTAACTCTGCTAAATATTAGTATTTAATTTAGTTTTTGATTTTTTATAGAATATATTTGTGGTTTAGCAATTTGTATAAAATTTTTTACTATTTATTTACTGCAGGTGAAAGTGGGAGGTTCTGTGTGTAACAATGGTTGGACGGTTGAAAGCATTGACAAAGATTCTAATGAATTGCCTGAAGAAGTGAGAATCAGAGGTTTTAAAATAATAAAAAATGAGCAGTTACAACAGTTTTATGATGAACCTGGAAAGTTTTCCTTGAAGACTTGAAATGTAGTTTTGTGAACATCACTCAGGTTTTATTGTTTTCCATTTGCAGCTACTTGAAATAGAATAATTTAATTTTTCGTGATTAACGTTTGTAACCATTTTACTTTCTGTAAAAACTTATACCTTCTTTTTTAAAACTGTCAGCAAGAAACCGTTGGTGTGTGAAACTCATGTGCCATACTTTGCTATCAAAACTTGGATTAAATTTTTAGCTATGTTAGTAATTTGTAAATATTGTTACGAGTTATATCTTAACTAGTAATTTGTAAATGTTGTCGTGGCATAATTTGTAATTGACGTATATTTTGATAATAACTAATGTTAAACATATGTTTCGATTTGCACATTATCCACAAGCAGTATATAAACTAACAAACTGGAGAAAAAAATTACCATTTTTCTTTTTCGAAACAGACAACAATAAATATTAATTAAATTATTAAAGCAATACAATAGAAGTGTCGAATTGCGATTCTGTGACTGAACGACACCACTGACCAACCGACCCAAAATTTTTAAACACAACATTCCTATAAATACATGTCTATCCACATAACCGCAACTACTCACTCCTCACACTTTCCTCCTTTCAAGTTCCAACCGTAAACCATGGGTGAAGCAACCACCACCACCACCTCCGGTGCTGTTTCCGGCACCGGAAAACATCTACCCTTTCTTGTCCATGTAGTCCGGGGCCGGTGGTTCTCACTTTTCGCTTCGTTCTTGGTGATGACCGGCGCCGGAGCTACTTACCTCTTCGGTGTCTACTCCAAAGAAATCAAATCATCACTTGGTTACGACCAAACCACCCTCAACCTCCTCGGATTCTTCAAAGACCTCGGTGCCAATGTCGGTGTTCTGTCGGGGCTAATCGCTGAAATCACTCCGACATGGTTCGTGCTCTTACTCGGCTCCGTTTTCAACTTCGGTGGTTACTTCATGATCTGGTTAGCCGTCACCGACAGAATCTCGAAACCGAAAGTATGGCAGATGTGTCTCTACATTTGCATCGGAGCGAATTCACAGAATTTCGCCAACACCGGAGCTCTCGTGACTTCGGTTTCTAATTTCCCGGAAAGCAGAGGAGTTGTTCTCGGATTATTGAAAGGTTTCACCGGATTAAGTGGAGCCATCATGACTCAAATCTATTTGGCGGTTTACGGCAACGATTCAAAATCATTGATTTTGTTAATCGCATGGCTTCCGGCTGCTATCTCGGTGGTGTTCGTGTACACGATCCGGAAAATCGATCTGGTTAGACAACCAAATGAGCTCCGTATCTTCTACCATTTTTTATACGTATCGGTTTTTCTCGCGTTGTTCATCATGAGTATGACGATTACTCAGAATTTAATCACTTTTTCGCAAAGCGCGTATGCTGGAAGTGCTTCTGTGGTGATTTTCTTGCTTTTTGTTCCTCTTTTTATATCAATCAAACAGGAATTAAACCTCTGGAAGCAAAAGAATCAACAATCCATCACTGTTCCTGAGGTCAAAATCGACAACATGATCATTCATCAACACGAATCCACAAATCCATCACCGATCGAGAAAGATAACCAAAAATCGAATTCTATAACATCTTGTTTCGCAAATGTGTTCTTGAACAAGCCCGAAAGAGGAGAAGATTACAACATCTTACAAGCACTTTTAAGCACCGACATGTTAATTCTGTTTATTTCAACTTTTTGTGGACTTGGAACAAGTTTAACAGCAGTAGACAATCTGGGTCAAATCGGTGAATCTTTAGGTTACCCAACAAAAACCATAAAATCATTCGTTTCTCTTCTAAGTATCTGGAATTACTTCGGTCGGATCTTCTCCGGATTCGTATCCGAAATCTTGCTGGTAAAATACAAGTTCCCAAGACCGTTAATGTTGTCATTAGTTCTATTCCTCTCGTGTGTCGGTCTCCTGATGATCGCGTTCCCGATACCCGGATCCGTTTACATCGCGTCCATCATCATCGGGTTCTCATTCGGGGCACAACTGCCCTTAATTTTCGCAACTATTTCGGAGCTTTTCGGGTTGAAATACTACTCGACATTGTTCAATTGCGGTCAATTAGGTAGTCCGTTGGGGTCATACATATTAAATGTACGGGTCACCGGACCGTTGTATGATCGAGAAGCAATGAAGGAGGTTGCAAAGAAAGGGTTAACCAGGGGTGCGGTTAAGGAGCTGGTTTGCATGGGTAGCCGTTGTTATAGGCTTTCGTTTATTATATTGGCTTGTGTTTGTTGTTTTGGTGGGTTAGCTTCATTGTTTTTGGTAGTTAGAACTCGTGAGTTTTACAATGGGGATATTTATAAGAAGTTTAGAGAGGGAAATCAGAAACCAGCGGCTTTGTAAAAAAAAAAAGAAAAAAACACGTTAGCAAGTGTTTCACCCATCCCACTTGCCTTTAATATGATGTAACGTTTGGAAAGTTGCAAATGCTACAAACTAAATTAACCTTTTGGTGTGAATTTAATACATTTAACTCCTTTGTTGGTAATTGGTTCTTTTGAGTTATATTGAGGACCTTGTAATACTAAATCTGTTATAAATACTAAATACAGAATTGGGTGAACCGTGTAGATGATAATATTCATCTATGATAAATGATTATATCTTTTGTTATAAACATGATATAATTTCTTTCTCTTCTGCTTCATTTATGATTTATTAAAAGGTTATGTAATTGCTTATTGGACTCTCTTTCTAACCAACATATACGGTTCTAATCACTTTTTACTTAAAACATTTTGTTATCTACTTTTTTTTTTAACTGCCAGATAACTATATAAACAAAAATAAGCTAGCATGGTACTTGGATAAAAGAGATTAATTTTTAAATTTACACCAAGATTCTCAATCCAAACATCTCAATTTCCTTTAATTTTGATTAATTGAAATGATGAAATCTTGATGTCTTCCGGCATATCATTTGCCTTCAATCTTTGGTTATTGAATGTCTTTTTGTTGTGGGCTTTCCATATGCACCATAATGATGTTAAAAAGATACCTTGTAGGAGTTTTTTTGTCCCTTTTGGGGTGGTCAAGCCTCGTGAATGGTTAAAATATTTTTTTACCGTGAAAAATTGATCCTTGGGTGCATTACACCAACTGAAAACTGGATCTCAAAATATTGTTGGCTTGATTAGATCATATTAAGAGGTGATTTGTAGTATCCAAATGGGCATTTCAAGATGGGCATGCACTTTCCACCCCAATCCGATGTTTCTTTAGATTTTCTTTTGAAGGAATTCGATCTAAACCGGTCCTCTAATCAAAGGCGTTGACATTTAGCGAGATCCATGTTAACTGTGGGATTTTAAGTTCGGTTGGTTTGATGAACAAGGGCTTGATGTGTTCCCACACCAAGCTTACGGAAAAAGGTTTCATAGAGTCAAGGCTCCAGCCCCAAAAACCTCGGTTTACCGATTGAGGATTCATAAATATAAGTTGTTCGCTAAGGTTTCACTGAGCTATTTCGCACTATTGTGAAGGGACCTGCTACCATTGCCATGAGACCACCATTAGCCACCTGATTTGCCACCTTGCATCTCTTGTTTGAGTCTATTTTGAAAATAGATGGAATATATCTTTTGGAATGCCCAAAATCGTCCAGTTATCAAGCCAAATTTACGAGTGTCAATTTCATTTCCAATCTTGCATCTTAATAGCTCCGTAATGGATAGACTCACTTTTTATTTCCACTAAGCGTGTGTTCTAATCATTCTTAGTTACTAAAAATATGTTAAGTATTAAACATATGTATATGGGATGAGGATCAAATGAAAACCACTAAAATTCATGAAAACCATGAAAACGACTGTAAACCACGTTTAATATATATGTAACTTGTATATTACATATATGTATATCGTATTATTTACATATATGTATATACGTTGTGATAGTGGCTTTCTTGGTTTTCATCAAACATTGGTTTCAAAAGAACTCTCCCCTATGTATATATGTATATATGTATGTGTGTGTGTGGGGTAATCTAATGAAATACTAACTTCAAATAAAAAGAAGTAGATATTATGTTCATATATTTTGTTAACTTTGATATATAACATGGTTACAAAATTGTTTATCATAGTATCATACTTTCTTTTTCTCTTTGTATCGTGTTGGAATGATGAGTAGGGTGTGATGCTTGATGGTGGATGTGTTCAAAAATAGTGACGTGGAGGGTAGTCGGGGAATGGTGATGTCAAGGGTGGTTGGGGCGTGAATAGTTATGAAGGGAGGTCTTAAAAAATTAAAAATCTATCAAATGCTATGACCAAGCGTATTAATTATCATATGATTTTTATGTTTTCTACGTCAAGTTGAACTCTACTAGCTAGTGTGAAACATAGTACATTTTCTATTATTGGACTATTTTGACAAAAAGCGGACTTTAGTTGGCAGCTCATAACTCATCAATCATCATGACTCGTGATGTTTGGCCTAACATGCTCATTTGAATTTCAAATTTTTTTAATAAGAGAAACTCTCAGAACTTATCCGTGAACAGGGGTATTTATGGCAACTTGCAGATAAGTAGCACGACATTTTTTGGCTTTTAGGGTACAGGGAGTCATCCCACTTTTTCTTATTTTTTCTCACTGTCATATCAGCGTCACATCAGCTTTTCTCACATTTTTTCACTTTTTCCCATTTCACTTGCAACCCTCTCACTTTTCCCCACTTTCCATAATTTTCCACCTCATCATTTATTTAATATTTATTAAATAGAAATAACATTTAAACATAAAAAAAAACTTTC
>WOUH02000009.1:8121701-8135152 GCA_009936405.2 Stevia rebaudiana
AGGATTGATCAATAGTAGTACATACAAGGTTTTACAATTAGTCTTGCGCGACATGACTTGTGTCACAATACAAACATATTATAAACTGTTTTTTTTAACTTTTGTAACTCACCAACTACCGTTTGTAGTTGACACTTGATTTCATGTATGTTTCAGGAAATAACGTCGCTTAAGGTGGATGACGTATTTTAAGTTGATGATATGATACCTATTTACTAGAAGTTGTTTACCATGTTTTGTGTTATGTTAAACAATGTTATGTGTTCTTGATTTTGCGTTATTGTATTTGTATTTCTGTTAAAACAATGTAATTTTGAATGCTTAAATCTATGAAACTTATTAATAGTAAACCATCGTGTTTGTGAACAATCATGAGGTCACGCCGGTGTTTCCGCCACCGGCAGGGTATGACAGAGATGAACCCCCAAAGTTAGAGTAATAGGAAGACTCAGAGGAGGAGAAAAAGCTGGCCGAGGAACAAAATCAAGACCTCACTTGACACAATTTTCAAACCGTTCTAGGATGGCCTTGGTTGTAAGTTGTAACCCTATAGACTGAAACTGTTAGAATCCAAACTGCAACGGTTTAAACCGGGTTTCAACCTAAGCCTCAAACCTTACCCATACGGAACTGGTTCGGATTAAAACCGATTTGTGCACCTCTTGAACGAATCATTTCGTGGTATTCTTTATTCTAGCTTATCTTTAAAAAGCTTTGGGCAACAGGCTAAGACAAGTAGACTCAGTGGAGTTAGTGGTATATTTGGATTGGGCTTCTGCATTGGGCTTTGATATAGAACATAAGTCATAAGATTTCACATTCTAATGTTTTTCAAGATATGCAAACGCAATCCATAATCTTTGGGAGAAATTAAAGAAAAATAATTTAAGGTCGGTCTTTCAAACTTCAAAGGCTTATTTCATCATTATCCTTATGTTTACAGTTTACACTGGTCATTTTATTTTTTTGTATACAACCTCGAATTGTGGGTGTGGGTTGTGTAGTGGGTGAACACCGCCTCCGGTCCCAAGAATTGTGGGTGTGGGTTGTTGATATGTGGTTAAATATATAGTTTTTTAGCTATAAATATTCCTCATTTAAATGGGTCTTGGTGAAAATTATTATGAACCTACACTTAATCGGTTTATATTTAAATTTTGTAGGGTTCAAGAGACGACGAGCTAAAATGGTGCAAATAAGCTATATACTTAAGAGTGACTTGGGCTTACTCAGTTTAGTAGTCGGACCTTGGTGACGTAGAATCATACAAGGGAAATTAATATTAATCAAGTAAAGGAGTTTAATTATACTTTGGCTCCAATAAAATAAGGAAATTGGACAGCAGGTGACTATGGTTCGATTAGAAAGATAAATATATTGCAACTAACAATTTTTGTTTGCAAATAAATTATGAGTGAAAATGGGTTAGAGATTACCTAAAGGTTACGTGGGTTTGTTTTGAGTTTTGAATGGGTTTTATATCTCGAAAAGAAAAGAAAGAAGAGGGGGTCCATGAGGGTTTCAAAAGAAAATATAAAAGAATGACCCACGTAAGCCAAAGGCAGAAAGGAAGAGGAGAAAACAGCCGCACGGGAGAAAATAATAAAAAAGAGGAATTTTTGTGGGGAGCACTTGAAGCAGGTCACTAGACGAAGTTAAGTATTCGGTTTGCATAGTTTTTCTGCACATTTGGTTCGTTAACTGACTTTTATACTTAATACTCCATTCAATTTTTGGAACATGAATGCTTCTGTTTTGACTTGGAGTAAAGCCATGCTTGGCTAATTTTATATTTCACTTAGGTGTAGATGAATCTTGACTCGTTTTGACTTTTCAGTTTGGTCTTTCATATGAAACTTGTGTTGACTTAATAAATCTGATTTGTTTCGCTTGTGATGAGTGTGAGTACCTGTTAGTTATAAATTTTTGCATCCGATTATGTGGACTTTATCATTCATGGTATGTAGGACTACCCTCGTGTATTGATTAATCTATTGTTGGGTTGTTTGACTATTGTTTTACAACTTAATGCATGTTTTTAGGCATAGAGCTTGATACTTGGTGTTTTGGTTAGTAAATCAGGTGTGCACCCATAGGTGATAAGTTTAGACGAGCCACTACCATTGCTAGTTGCCATATTTGCATTGTTAGGTTGATTGTGTGCTTGTGGCCACAAGGTATAGTCAGCTTTCACGTGTTTTGAGGTTTCTAGGTCATAAGTCAGATATCTTCATATTTGCTTCACTATTTTTGGGGTGATTAGGGCTAACTCCCTTAGACTGTGGGTTTAGATAGCCTTGATCGAGGTATTTGAGCCGTATAGCACTTCAACACTTGTTTAACCGTTTGTTCTTCATCATATGACTTTTAGGACATTTAAGGTGTGTCTATAGCCTTAATTCTTCTGATTTGTCTAGATTAGGTACGTTTTTCATGCGATTGGTCATTCCAATAAGTCACTATATTGTTAGGAGGATTCGACACCTAGGTGATACTTTCCCTTGACTGCTTTCCACTACATCTGTCAGTTTGCTTTGTTTTGTCTCGTTTGCTCGTTTTACCTGTTTGCCTTGCTTAATTTAAATAGTTGATCTAAATTACCTCGGTTGAATATTAGCGAAAGTCTATTATCATTAGCTACTTTGTCCACGGATTGACATCCGGTTCTTGCCGATACTATATTGCATACCGATAGGCACACTTGCCTAACGTGTGTAGTTTGGTCACTTGGTGAAAACTCTTTTAAACTTAAATTGTGTAGTAATTTTCTTAACTAAAAATATATACGATTTGCACACATCAAGTTTTTGATTTCCTTATTTTATTGTAGCCAAAGTATAATTAAACTCCTTTACTTGATTAATATTAATTTCCCTTGAATGATTCTACGTCACCAAGGTCCGACTACTAAACTGAGTAAGCCCAAGTCACTCTTAAGTATATAGCTTATTTGCACCATTTTAGCTCGTCGTCTCTTGAACCCTACAAAATTTAAATATAAACCGATTAAGTGTAGGTTCATAATAATTTTCACCAAGACCCATTTAAATGAGGAATATTTATAGCTAAAAAACTATATATTTAACCACATATCAGTTGTGTAGTACCGAACGTTGAAGGCCAAAATCTAGCAGCTGGGTAAGAACCGCTAGAGGGGGGACATTTAAAAAAAAAAAAATCGTATTTTCCATATAAAACAATCTTTTTCTATCATAATCCTACATCAATAAAAATATACTCTTTCTACTATTATTTAACTTTTACCCCAAAAAACGTATGCTATCTATGAATTCCAAAAATAAAGGTTGGTGCAACGAAAAAGGGATTGAATCACGAGGCAGATATAGCTAAAAATGATTGACATTACTAATTAGAGTACTTTAGGGTAGTTGATGACTTGATGGTACATTTGAATATACATTGAGCCAATGGTTTCAGTTATGGCGTTCCTTTTGGATATATGAGATGGGTCACTACCTCTATAATATTTATAGCACCAAGGTAATCCATTTACTAGAATGAATCTTGCTTTTACGTGTTAAAAAAAATAAATATATGTTGGAAGTTTAATGTTTTCCACACACAAGACAATTAAATGAATCTTTTTTTTTTTATGATTTCTAATTACCTTTTAGTTTTATTATTAATTATTACCTTTAGTCGTGAAAGAAAATTTATTTATTTATTCTTTAAATGAGAGCTGTCAAAAAAAACAAGGGTTATATATTTAACGAGTTGAACTGGAATTAAAAAAGATATAAAAATACTAAAAAGTTTTGGATTTTTTTTTTCACTTCGATGTTACTTCTACAATAATTTTTACATTAAGTCTACTTCAATATACAACGTTTCGTAACTTTGTGATAAAAAGTTTTCAGCAGTGGGAGGCGGCTAAATTGTTTTACAAGTTCATACAAAACAAAAAATGAAGTCGTTACATATTCTCAAAATTTTAAGAAAAATCAAAGAATTTTAGGAAAAATCAAAACTGTATGTAATAAAAATATGTTTTTACCTAAAATTATTTGTTCCATGTCTTCAAATTTAACACCAAGCATATAGTACTCTTTCATTTAATTTAACAGCCTAATATGACTATTTTAAGCCTTTTTGTTAATCTGTTAATTGAAATACAATAATATTTAATTTATTCTCATCTGATTAGCTTAAATAATAACTATCATTTTTTAAATTAGCCTTTGATGCATTTTTCTTTATATTACCTAATCCAATAAAAGGGGTAACTTTATATAAATGTAATCAACTTTCAATTTTATTTTAACTAAGTCACTCATATTTTTTGTTTGTTTCAATTAGACCACTCATACTTTTTCTTTGTTTTAATTATGTCCCTTTACTTTAAATAAGTGTTCCAATCTTTTACATTATATTTACAACATAAGGTTATCATGCCATTTGAAATTTTATTGTTGTTTACTTTTTCAAAAATTATGGTGGTTGATTATATGATTCAAAATTAAAAACTAAATAAATTAATGATTTTTTAGGTAAAAAGTATAGGATTAGAAAACATTCTTAAAGTAAAATAACCTAATTGAAAACTAAATAAAGTATGAGTGGCATTATTGAAAAAAAAAAGTGTGAGTAACTTAACTGGAACAAAGCTAAAAGTTTATTACATTTTATGACATTTTTCCTCCAATAAAATGGCAAAAACTATCAACACAAATTACGATCACAAAGAGATACAGTAGAACCTCTACAATTTAATACTCTATAAATTAATAACCTCGATAAAATTAATAATTTGTTCGGTCTCAACTTTGGTTCAGTACAAAATTGAACCGCAATTGATAAAATAATAAGATAATAATTTTCTTAAGATCCCAATGTAAATATATTGGTCACAGTCAAATTATAAATTTAAAATTACTAAAGTATTTCAAAATTCTATGATTGTCTAGTAAAAATTGAATATATAGTCACTTGTTTTTTAGTGAACTTCAACATATATTGAGTACGTTCATCTATAGATCTCCCCATTACATTTAAGAGTTGAGACACAGTATTCTCGTATTGCAACAAAAAGTTGTGAAAGTGGTATTCTCGTAAGTCAACTCTTTAAATTAATAATTTATTAATTTATCGATATAATAATATCTTGTTAAATTAATAAGGTCCAACATTATTAATTTATAAAGGTTTTAGTGTATATGATTTTTTTTAGAAATCAGAAGTCGTTACATGACCCCAAACTCTAGCTTTATCCACTAAACCTATTTAGTCACCACTCCTTAAATCATATTGGTTTTTTTATGTGGATCATTAATTCACATCAATGATCAAACAATAAAATAATTAAATAAAGAAACTACATCAACACCTTCTTTAAATGAAAAGAAAATAAAAGGAAAATATTTGAATCGGTGCTATCGACGATTTTCACATGTATAATCCTAATATTACGTCTAAATACAATTGTAAAACCCATCTAAATTCTGAACATTTTAAACACGTAGATCAAGTGTTTAAAATAAAGTATCTAAAGACTTCATAAAGTGAAAAAATTTGAATTTTATAAAAAACATAGTTTAAGGTTGGGCTGAGGAGTTTTCTACATGATTAATTTCCTCTTTAATGGTATTACTGGGTGGATCAAGTCTGAAACGTCAAAATTGTTGGTCTAGAATTACAGATATATGAATAATGAACTAGAAAAGCTCTTTAATGAATAAATCGAGATAATTACAAAGACTCCTTAAACTTGTATTTAAAATAAAAGTTTTAACTCGAACTTGAATACAAAACAACTAACCTATTTTAATTTTTTTTTAAAAACAGCAGTTGGTGCAACGGCCTATGACCGTTGCACTCAGATGTGCAAGGACCGAGATCGAAACCCCGTCTCTAACACCCTGAGGTGTTTTTCGTCGCATTGCCTATTTTAATTAAACTAAAATTCTATCTACCCAACTTAATCAAATACATAAATAGACTTTCGTATTTTACCTCTCTAACTATTAATTATGTACAAGATTAGTCCAACAAAAATCAGTATAAACAGTTGACATTACATATCAGAAAGACTCACTTAGATATTGAAGTGGTTCCAAACACTATAAAAAAAAATCTAAATTCAAAACATTACCAGCCATTTATCAATTTTCTTATAGAAGTCAAAACTTTACTTTTGAAATTTTGTCATATTAAATAAAAGATTCAGTTGAATAAAAAATAATATCTGTATGATCGTGAGACAACAAGATTACATGCTATATGAAACACTATATATACCCACAACACAACACTCACACTAAGCAAAACCAAAACCAACCCTTCTTTCATTTTTCACACACAAACAATGGCTTCTCATCCTTCAATTCTTTCTTTTTTCATTTCTTTCATCTTCTTCATTTCTTCATTGTCTGCAACAACCAACCCTTCTTCCCTCTCATCATCACATTTTTCTCATGATCTCAAGAAAACAAGCAACCGGATGATCAGAGATCTCAATTTGCACCCGAATCTTGAAGTCAACATCTTAAAGTCAATAACCAATTCGTCTGATGACGAACTTAAAGTTTCTGAATCCAAGCTTGTTGAGAAACGATTATCCTTCCCGATTCTCGGTGATTCGGGTGCAACCGTTGCTGATCTTGCTCAACACGCGGGGTATTTTCGTCTCCAACATACCATCGATGCAAGGTATGTTGACTTACTTGGATTTTGAGTATATTCTATGCAATAAGATACTTTGCATTACATTTAATGTAAAAGACATGGTTTCACCTAATAATTGACCGATCCTTTATTTAAATAATTTCAAGATTGCATTTTTCTTCATGGGGTTTACTTTTTTAATTGGGAAAGTTACCTGCCCTTAGAAAAAGCTCTATATGATTAGGAAAAATGGATCTTTGACGACTTTTTTGTATGGTGTTATTATTATTCTATTGGTAGAATTTGAATTGTGTGGAATCTTTAAAAAAGGACATCTGAGTAAGGTCCAATAGGCATATTCTAATGATTTGTAACTGCTTTTTTATTGTACCATCAATTTAGACTTTAAGTACAATTTTCTGTATTAATTCAGGTGTTTGGCTATTGCTATATTTGGAGATCAAGATTCATTTAGATTATAGAGGATGATTGAATTTGTTAAATGCACGAAGAAAAACTAATCTTGTTTAAAATAAGGCAAACTCATGGATCACCCTTTATATGTGGCAATCAAGATTCATTTTTTCCATTACAAAAGAATGAATAAATGAATAAGTTTTTTTTACCTAGTTAGTAGATTTATTAGAGGTGTTAATATTACTCAAAATGCTACTAATGTCTTATTATAGCATAATGATAAACTAAAGTTGTTGATAATGATAATATGTGTAGGATGTTCTACTTTTTCTTTGAATCAAGAAAAGCCAAAACTGACCCTGTGGTCATATGGCTAACCGGTGGACCAGGGTGCGGTAGTGAACTGGCTATGTTTTATGAAAACGGTCCGTTCAAGCTAACCAAAAACTTGTCACTTATCTGGAATGATCATGGTTGGGATAAGGTATTTCTTTTTCTTTCTTGAAATGTGATCATAATATACTCAATATCAATTCATGCATTGTATTAACCGAATTCATTAACCAATTTGATACTTTAACAGGTTTCTAACATTATGTTTGTTGACCAACCAACTGGGACCGGTTTTAGTTACAGTTCCAGTGATCAAGATATTCGCCACGATGAACATGGTGTTAGCAATGATCTCTACAACTTTTTACAGGTTTGTTCTGTAGGGATTAATCTTGATTATGATTATGTGAGTGTTTAGATAAATAAGAGTTTGAGTAGATTAAGAGTCATGTTTTTAAGTTAGTAATTATCTAGTACGTTTAACAAATAATCTCACGCTTTGTTTGGATTATCTTTAAAGAGAGTGAGCAATTGATAGAATTAGTTAAGTCTATAAATTTGAGTTGGTAGTTTTTATTTTGTAAGAGTCAAGAGTGATGAATTATAATAAACAGAAAGACTAGATCTTTGTTGATATCATGTTCAGATTCGTGTTCTTACTTCTTAGGTCTGATTACCAACATATTCGCTTATAGAGATGTTGGAATCAACAATTCCATTCTTTCATTTACCGGAATCTTATGTTGTCATTCGCAGGCGTTCTTCAAGGCGCATCCGGATTACATCAAGAATGATTTCTACATAACGGGAGAATCATATGCGGGACATTACATTCCAGCGTTTGCTAATCGGGTTAACCGTGGAAACAAGAACAATGACGGAATTCATATCAACTTGAAGGGAATCGGAATCGGAAATGGGTTAACTAACCCTGGAATCCAATATCAAGCTTACACAGATTATGCTTTGGCTAATAATGTGATTTCAAAATCGGATTACAATCTAATAAACCAAAATCTTCCAGCTTGTGAACAAGCAATCAAACAATGTGGTAATAATCATTCTACTTTTGTTTAATAAACTTTGTTAATTTTTTGTATAAGAATGTTGTTGTGGTTTTTTCTTTAGGTACAACTGGTACAGACATATGCCAATATGCATACATGTTTTGCCAACAAATTTTTGAAGATATACTTTCTTTATCAGACAACATAAATGTAAGAACTTTTAAAAAACAAAATTCACCACATGTAAAAACTTTATTATTCCTTAAAAAAAATTGTTTATATTTCAGTACTATGATATAAGAAAGAAATGTGATGGGAGCTTGTGTTATGACTTCTCAAACTTGGAAAGATTTCTAACCAAATCATCGGTTAAAGCAGCATTAGGGGTACCAAGTGATATTGATTTCGTTTCATGTAGCGATTTAGTGTACCGATCAATGATTAATGATTGGATGAGAAATCTTGAAGTTGATATTCCATCACTTTTGGAAGACAAGATTCATTTGCTTGTGTATGCAGGAGAACATGATCTTATTTGCAACTGGCTCGGTACGTTGACTTTTTCCAATGTGAAAAAGAATTTGACTTTTGTTACGTGTAATTTGAAATAATTGTTCAAAATGTAGGGAATTCGAGATGGGTTCATGCGATGTCATGGTCGGGTCAAAAAGAATTTGTTTCGGCTTCAAATGTTTCTTTTGTGGTTGATGGGAAAGAAGCTGGGATTTTAAAGAATCATGGACCGTTGACTTTTATTAAGGTTCATAATGCTGGGCATATGGTGCCAATGGATCAACCGAAGGCTGCATTGAAGATGTTGGAGTTGTGGACCACGGGGAAACTGGTTCAACCTTAGAAGATTGTGGTTGCACCTTTGTGATTATTTTTTAGACACTTTAAGGAATAATAATTATTAAGTGCTTCTATTTTGTTATAAAGATCCATGTAAGTGTTAAACGTATTTGCATTACATGTGCATATGAAAGAAAGAAAGAAAGAAAGAAAGAGGTTTAAGCCTTATAAATGGAGAATAATTTCTGTTTATAAGAAAAACAACAAAAATACTTAACAGATTAAAAAAGTAGTAAGCCCACTGCCTCCTTGTTGGCCCATCTAATAAACCTTCTTTATTAAAAAAAAAAAAAATCAGTTTTACTTTGCTTCATTTTTAGAGAAGAGGGTGACTTGGTCTCCATTGTTTATAGTTTTCTCACACTCATTCATAAAGTGGAATGTCCTCTTATTATTTTGAGCAAAAAAGTTTCATGTTAGAACTTAGAGTACGTTTATAAGAAAGGTATTTTAAATGAAATAATAAAGCAAGAAATAAAAATTCAACAAGGCACATTTTGTAACTAACTAATGATTGCTAGGTGCGTTATGACGTGATATTGATGTTGTTAAATATGTTGAGAGAAGCATATAAGGTTACTGCGTCATGGTATTAAATATCGAAACGTTGAAGAAGAAAACGTGATGCAGAACTAAAGTTTATATCGGGGTTGACAAAAAAATTATCCTAACTTTGTATTTAGAAATCTTAAAAAATTAACTAGTGCAATTTATTAGAAAAAAATCAAGTTAATTGAAATAAGATTTATTTTTTTTTTTAAAAAGGAGGGATTACTTTTGGACTTTTGAGGGAGTTTGTAGCCAAGTCGAATCAAACCCATAACTAATTTAATTATTGCTATATAACTTACCAAAATAAAAAACCAAAAGTTCACTTTCATTACAAACGTCTCACTTTGTAATTGTTATTTTACAATGATATATATAACTTGTATTATATGCTTAAGTCGATATAGTTGGACAAGATATTATAATTTATTTCTATATAAAGTTGTTTGTTTTAGACTTTAAGTTATAGTGTTTACTGTTTAGAATATAAAGATATAAATACTGACAATAAAGATAAACCAAATATTAAGTGTTAAATATCTATGAATGACAACCATTCATGTTATTATCTTGATTTTCAGCCAGTAGTCACATAAACAATACAAGTTGAAGATTAATACATGATGTCAAGTATATCATACCCATAAAATTAATGCGTTTTTCACCATAACTGTAACTATAGCGGTATAAACAAGTCTACTAATGATCCATAGCTCAAATTGTTAGGAGAAGGTGTTGACATGAGCTCTCCCTTTAGAAGGTCTCAGGTTCAACTCTTGCCCGGGGCATGCTCTGGGTATTTCTGTGATGGAGTGAAAGTGCACTTTGGATACTAGTCACCGGTTCAAACCTGAGGAAAGGAAAGGAAAGGAAAGAGTTTACGAATTCTATCATGTTCTCGCTTATCTAAGGTATACGGTCTCACGGAGGTCGAGTAATCGACGTTGGCTACATCGTCCGGCTATCGATAGGTAGCACGCGAGATCCTCTGCTATAAAAAGAAAGTAAAATCACATTAATTATATGATACCCATAAAATTAATGCGTTTTTCACCATAACAAGGGTATGATTTGAACATGATTAACTCTCTTAACTGCTAAGTGCTAACCAACTCTGATGTTGGGCCATTAATAACATAATCCGGTTATAAAATTTTTGATATTGTTAGGCCTTGGTGGGTCGACAGTCTGGGCTTGGGCTCCTTAATGTCGTATCAATATCGATATAAGAGTAAGACACAAAAGAAGGATATTCTCTTTTCGTCTATTTATCTTAAATTTAAAATCTAGAATAAATAATCATCATCATCTTAATAAATAAAATGGTACAGTGCAAACGATAACGCCCCACAAACCGACCCAATATTTAAAAACACCACCGTTCCAGAAAGGCAATTTTAATTCCATTTATATCATTAGATGTGACATATCTACTACTCATTTGGATAATTTAACTCCAACTACTCACTATTCACATCCATCCAACTTTATCCCAATTTAGTTCCAAAATATGAGTAAACCAATCTCCGGCACAACCACCGCTACCGCCACCGTCGCCGGCAACGGCAACGGCAACGGAAAAGGTCTTCCCTTTGTTATCCATGTACTCCGAGGCCGGTGGTTCTCACTTTTCGCTTCATTGATAGTGATGACCGGCGCCGGAGCGAATTACCTCTTCGGTGTCTACTCCGAAGAAATCAAATCATCACTTGGTTACGACCAGACCACCATCAACCTCATCGGATTCTTCAAAGACCTTGGTTCCAACGTCGGTATTCTCTCCGGACTAGTCGCCGAGCTTACTCCGACATGGTTCGTGCTCTTAATCGGTTCCGCCTTGAATTTTGGAGGTTACTTCATGATCTGGCTAGCTGTAACCGACAGAATCTCAAAACCTAAAGTATGGCAGATGTGTCTCTACATCTGCATCGGAGCGAATTCACAGAATTTCTCCAACACCGGAGCTCTGATGACTTCTGTTTCTAATTTCCCGGAAAACAGAGGAGTTGTTCTAGGGTTATTGAAAGGTTTCGCCGGATTAAGTGGAGCGATCATGACTCAAATCTATCTAGCGGTTTACGGTAACGATTCAAAATCATTGATCCTGCTAATCGCATGGCTTCCGGCTGCTATCTCGGTGGTGTTCGTGTACACGATCCGGACGATGAACCTTGAGAGACAACCGAATGAGCTCCGGATGTTCTACCACTTCTTATACGTTTCGATTTTTCTCGCGTTGTTCATCATGGGGATGACGATTGCTCAAAATATAATCACGTTTTCACCAACTGCTTACGCTGCAAGTGCTTCTGTGGTAATTTTCTTGCTTTTTGTTCCGCTTTTCATATCAATTAAAGAGGAATTAAAAATCTGGGAGCAAAACAATCGACAACCAATCATGATTCATCAGCACGAATCTACAAATCTGTCAAGAACAGAAACAGAAAATTCAAAATTAGAAGAGAACACATCTTTTTTTGCAAACGTGTTCTTGAACAAACCCGAAAGAGGAGAAGATTACAGCATCTTACAAGCACTTTTAAGCACCGACATGTTAATTCTGTTTATCTCAACTTTTTGCGGACTTGGAACAAGCTTAACAGCAGTTGACAATCTGGGTCAAATCGGTGAATCTTTAGGTTATCCAACAAAAACCATAAAAACATTCGTTTCTCTTTTAAGTATCTGGAATTTCTTTGGTCGGATCCTTGCAGGATTCATATCTGAAATCTTACTCGTAAAATACAAGTTTCCAAGACCGTTAATGTTGTCGTTAGTTATGTTCCTCTCGTGTATCGGTCTCTTAATGATCGCGTTCCCGATACCCGGATCCCTTTACGTATCCTCCGTCATCATCGGGTTCTCATTCGGGGCACAAATGCCGTTAATTTTCGCAATCATTTCAGAGCTTTTTGGGCTGAAACATTACTCGACCTTATTCAATTGGGGGTTATTAGCGAGTCCTTTAGGGTCGTATATCTTAAACGTAAAGGTCACCGGACCATTGTATGATCGAGAAGCATTGAAACAGCTTGCAAAAAAAGGGTTAATCAGTGGTGCTACAGTAGAGGAGCTTGTTTGTTTAGGTAGTCAATGTTACAGGCTCTCGTTTATTATATTGGCTTGTGTTTGTTGTTTTGGTGGTTTAGCTTCGTTGGTTTTGGTAATTAGAACTCGTGAATTTTACAATGTGGATATTTATAAGAAGTTTAGAAATGAAGGTGATGTGTCACAGCCAGAATACCGGGCTCTTTTGCGTGACCAATTGTAAAAAAGTGTTGGTGAGTAATTGTATGTTGTAATAAATTATAGATGATAGAAGTGAATTTTCAACATTGAAAAGTAGTGTCTTGTAGATAAGATTGTTGATTACATAAAAGTTCACTCATTCTCATGGAAGTGAAACAAAGGTAAAGGCAGTACTATAACGTGGGATATTTGAGTGGAGTTTGTTTTTTAAAAAGTAAAAAGTCTTCAGTCTGTGTGACACACAAAGAAAAGCTAGCGCAAACCTTTTTTAGTGAAACATTTTCGAAAAAACAAACAGTTTTGTCACACCCCAACCGACGGCGGAAGACGTCGAGGCGCGACGAATGACTGTTCAAAAGCTCATGATTTACTATTAACGTTTCATAGATTAATCAGCAATATTAAATTGTCATTACAAATACA
>WOUH02000009.1:8135252-8147552 GCA_009936405.2 Stevia rebaudiana
ACATACATACAAATCATACATACAACTATTAATACGCATACATATTTATGTAAATGCTTACATACAAATCATACGTATATGCATACATACATACATATATACATTTTAACAGAAAGTATGTGCTATAGATATATACACACATGCAATAGGTACACTAATTTTTTTTTTTTTAATTTTTTTCTTCTGCTGAGACAATAATAAGTAAAAAATAAAAAGAAAATAATTTTTTTCCCAACAACGTGTTGTCGGCACAGGTACACTAATTTTTTTTAAATTTTTTTCTTCTGCTGAAACAATAATAAGTAAAAAATAAAAAGAAAATAATTCTTTTTCCCAACAACTGGTTGTCGGCACAAGTATACTAAATATTTTTTAATTTTTTATCCGTGTTCTGAGCTATAAGAAAAAAACAAAATAAAATCAATTTAGGAAATCCCGAAAATAGGTTGTCGGGAAAATTGGGAATATATTTTCTTTAATTTTATTCTTCCCTTTCTGTAATTAAAAAAAACAAAAATTATAAAAATTTATAGTCAGTGCCGACAACATGTTGTCGGGAAAAAGAAATTCAACTCTTGAAGGGTTGACCAACCTATCATATAACGTCACGTGAAAGTCGCTGCCATGAATTTCGGGTTCTCCTTTTGCCAACGACCCGTTGTCGAGAAAAGTGTGGTATTCCCGACAACCTGTCGAGAAAAATCAAATTTGTTGTAGTGATACTTTTGCACCTGATTACTATTACGAAATATTCTTCTAAATTTTCTTTTTTATCAGCAAATAACGTGGTTATCCGGCCTCGTAATTGGCAAATAGACCTCGCCCCAAAAATTTAGAAGGAAACTCACTTTGTGGAAAACCCCCTATTGATCACCCCAAGACTTTTTATGTTATGAATGAAACTCCAACCTGATACCCCCAATTTGAGAAGTACCCAAGTACCATCAGGACACAGTATAATCTATAAGCTCCAACTATAAACCAGCATTTCAACAAAATCGAGAACTAAATTTTGTTCCGTGAAAAAGTATGATTGTTTGTCTAAAATGGGGTTCTACTTCATTGTACTAGTTGGACGTCTAATTACAGATTAGGTCATTTTTTTTATATAGCTGTGTTAACTATGGAATATTGGGTGTTAAATAGTATGATACCCACATAAAAAAACTGTTAATATTTTGATAAATTGATTTGTTGATATGAATTTTATCTTACATATATTGGGTTGAATTTGTCATAGAGGAATACAAACAAAACTCTAAAACAATGAATATGTACATTTAATGATCCATCTCCGGATAAAAGTCTAATTGAGAAATTGACTTTGATGCCAGTTATAGCAAGAGTAAATAAATATCATCAAACTGGTTATTATATATTTTTTTCAAACTTAATTATAAGAACATCACTCATATAAAAGAAGTGAAAAATATACTATCAATTGCATAATAATTTTATTATTTTAACAAATAATTGGTCAAATTGAAATGAAATGATCACTCAGAAAACAATATATAAAAAAGGTTAACGTGTCATGATTTATATTAAATATTAAATTAAGTAATGCAAGTGCTTAATGAGTTAGTGCAATAATTAAAATATAAGTACATAGTAACCAATATATGTAACTTTTTAATTTCTTTTTGTTTTAAATTGCCAACAAAATAATGTATGTAGTTTTTATTAGCAAAATGTAGCACGTTGCAAGATTTAAAAACATACATCCACCAATGCTAGATTGATACCAAAAAAATCCAAAACGATTACATAAACCACTAAAAGAGAATGGATATAATTTTTCTTACAGGGAGATCACTGAAGTTAAGATCATTCCTAATTTTCTATATATAAACTACAAAAGTTGTTAAAATGACTCCTCAATAGCCTTCTTATGATTCTTAGATCCATGAGTCCTTTTGTACCCCTACCTACTCCAAGAAATCCAATGTGTCAAAGCCATAGATTGCTTGTATTTTAACCCCTCCAGCTACAAGATTCCAAACAGAATAAGCTAAACCACAATCTAGAAATGTGGCAAGCTATTTTTGAATCATTCCGCATGCAAGACATAAATTGGATTGGATCTTGACGTTTTCCTGGGTAGTATGCACTAGAAGTTGGTACTCTATCCAATATATCGCCCTTCATGCCAACATATTGACTTTTTTGGGAACCAAGTTATTTCAATAGAGGATGCAACCTAAAGACCTTTTATTGGATGATTATATTTTCTTTTTGATTCTTTGAACCGAAAATATGCTTGATGGATAGAAGTCCCATGTCCATCGGTCAGGATCTGGGCGTAATGATACTGAACACAAAAATTTGTTAACTGTTGTAGTTAGCTTGTTTCTTCAGGTGTTACGTACACATATATAATATATATATAACTAAAAGGTTATTACAGTTAGGTAATTGAAACTAATGCTTAGTGAAAACCAAGAAAAAACAACTATCAATACGTATATACATAATATGTAAATAATACGATATATATACATGTAATATATAAGTTACATATATGTAAAACGTGATTTGTAGTGATTTTCATGATTTTCATTTGATCTCTTTCCTATGTAGTATATGTAATAAAATTTTAAGATCAGAAATTTTGAGAATTCAAATGAGACAAATTTCCATTCATATTCATAAATTTGTTTTTGAATTTAAAATGAATATATAATCATAAAAATTTGGTGTTAATTGGAGAAGGTCTATTAGCAGGAAACATGGTTAGAGAAGCAGCTTCCGTTAAGTGATTTCCTAAATTAAACCACACCACTTCTTAGACAGATCCATTTAAGTAAATTGTGTTAATTATATATATATAATAATATGATGATTAGTTATGGAAACCATTATTATATATATATAAACCCTAATCCTAATTGACTTGTGTTGGGTTCTGTTAAATAAATGTTTTTTTAATTGACCTCCATCAGGACAAGTCTTTCACTCAATATATATAAAATGCCAACCTGCAAACCCACCAAACAATATTGTCTCTTTAGCAGCACACACAGAGATTCACACATACAAATTTTCTTGTGAAAAAGGCCAATTTCTAAGTGAGATTCATACAATCAAGAGAGAGAGAGAGAGAGAGAGAGAGAGAGAGAGATCTAGAGAGAGAAAGATGGGTAGGGCTCCATGTTGTGATAAAGATAATGTTAAAAGAGGTCCTTGGTCTCCTGAAGAAGATGCAAAACTCAAAACCTTCATTGAAAAATATGGTACTGGTGGTAACTGGATTGCTCTTCCTCACAAAGCTGGTAAATCGTTATTTCTATTTTTAATTATGTGTTAATATTATCATTGGATGAATGTTTCAAGATTTGTTGTTGTTAATTAACTTGTGGGTGATTTGATGGATTTGAATTTGCAGGTTTGAAAAGATGTGGAAAGAGTTGCAGGTTGAGATGGTTAAACTATCTGAGACCCAATATTAAACATGGCGAATTCACTGATGATGAAGATAAGATCATCTGCAGTTTGTATGCTAACATCGGTAGCAGGTATCATCATCACTTAAATTATCGAATCTTAGATCTTTGCTTTTTCCAATTTTGACTAATTTCCAATTTGAAAGCAACGTTAACCCACCATAACTAAGATTTGAGGCCTAAAAGAGATCGATCAGATGTATGAACAACACAAATTCTGCAAATTCTAAAATTATGAATGTAGGGATATGATGCATGCATGCCAGTTGATCGATCGTTCAGTTTTCATTAATTTAGGAACTGATCTGTCTTCCATATTTAATTTAGTTTCGTGTTTTCATTAGTTGGAAACCATCTGTTTATTTTATGATTTGTATCTTTTGAATTATGTAAATGCAGATGGTCAATAATAGCAGCTCAACTACCAGGAAGAACTGACAATGATATAAAGAATTACTGGAACACCAAGCTGAAGAAGAAGCTCATGTCTATGATTCCTGCTTTTCATAAAAAACCTTTTTTTCCATCTTTACCCCTCCAATCACCACCACCACCATACAGATCAGATCTGTTTGTAACCACTAATAATTCATCACCTTTTTACAATCACACTAACCCTAACTTCATGATCAACTCGAACAACAACAATATAATCAACTCTCTTCAAACCACTGTTCAAGTTCATGTCAATATTATTACACATCTCACACCACCACCAGCAGATTCAAACTCTTTAATCAGTTTGATCACCAACATCAACAATAACGAGAATTGTTTCAATTTAGGGTTTCAGGATGAACATCAAAGCATCATGTACAATAATCCAATAATGGAGTATCAGTATCCCACATCGGATGTAAAAGAAGCGATGTTAATGTTTGGAAGTGTTGGTGAAGGTCATGAAGTGAGTACAACTGGTTCATCATCTGAAGGTGGTAGTAGTTTGAGTCAAATCAGCCATGGAAATTACAGCAAAAGTAACTATCAAATCAAGCAAGAAGATCAGTTTACACTTCATCAGGGTTTTGGAGATCAATTATGTCAAAGTTTCATGATTGAAAACAATTACAGTACTGATCAGAAACCAAAAACATATAGCTTGAAAAATTATGAAAGATCAATGAACAGTGATGTTATTGATAACACAAACAACATCAGCAGCAGTAATTACTTGGTCAATGATGAGGATGAATACAAGACAACACATGATGATAAGGAGATATGCTATCATTACTGATGACTTTGATGCACTTGTAATTAAGGAAGAAGATACAGATGAGATACTTTGAGACAGTCTCTTGGGGCATGTGATGAAAAAATATAAAAAAACAGACAGCTCTTTGTTTATTTTCCATCTTTTGTGTGACAGTAGATGTACTAGCTTTTATTTTTGTGCATTTCTTCTTGGGGTTATGTTAAATTGTACTATTCTGTCGGTAGCAAACCCCACTTCAGTTTGGATTTATAACTCAAGTGCCTAACGTAGCTATCATCATCAACAACATATATCGTGTATAGATTGGAAACTAGAGGTGATATCATATATATCTCACATCGGTCGATTAGGGAAAAAAAAAAAAAAAAAAAAAAAAAACTTTTTTTTTAAGTTTCATACATTTCCTACCAAGATTTTGTCTCTCTAAACAACTCGTCGGGTGAAAATAAAACAAAAGACAATACATTACGAGCAAAACAAAGAATACATTGATGCAATAGTCTCTAGTGATATGTAGGCAACAAAAACTACTAAAATCACATAATAGAAAACAAATGGGATGTTAAAAGAATAAGATATTACCTAAACAAAGCAATGTAATTTCCTCCATGTTTTGTGAATATTGTTATCTACAATATAAAGTAAAAATTTATATCATTTCTTCGATTAATTAATTAATATTCTTAAATTATACATTAAGCTCCAACCATCAAAACAGATGGGACAAGATATATAAAGTTTCCCCTTGTTATTAGTCAAAAATGGAACGTTAATATCTTATCTTATGTTTATCCATCACAGTACTTTCCAAACATTTTCATGTACATTTTATATGTTTTTTGTTTCCTTGACCTATAAAAGTTTGTACAAATCTTACTTGCGTACGTAGCGGTAGCTATTAATTAGTCTTTGCTTACGATGATAACCTACATTACTAAACTTAGATTAAGGCAAGACCCGTATCTGTTAAGACAATTCAAGCAAATTTGACCGACTTTGTCTTTAACTTCTGTAAATTAAATCAAATTAAATTATGTCATCATGAGTTAAAGATTCAACTTAAAAACTTGAAATATCAATGGGTTGAAAATATAGGAGGGAGGAAAGGTAATTATGCTAAGACAAGCCACCATGTTTTGCTTAATCATCATTCATTCAAATAATATTAATATAGTTGACATATAAAATAACCGAACCGTGACACTAGGTATTTTAAACGATGACGTTGAATTGATTCGAGATCTTGATCGATCGAATAAATTTATAGGCTTTCTTTGTTACAATGTCATCTTCACATTGCATGGATCAAAGGTCAGGAGTCATTTAAAAAAAATATGTGTAAAAGCATTTTTGTCAATTTGACATAGTCATGCACGAAATACATATAAAAACGCTCCATATGTATAAAAAGAGATGGTGACAGAAAAATATTGAATTGGATGTGGTGGCATGCAAGAAGAGTTTTGAAAACAACAACAATTAACTGTGGATCAATACTATAATCTCGCTAAACAATCATAGGCCATATATATATATTGGAGCATCGATGATATAAACTTGTTTATTTGCATGTATATATTTTATGTTCTAATTTTATTGCAATTAATGAGAAACTTCTGGAGGAAAAAGTATATTTAAAGAATGTATGTATTGTTTATAATATCAAGGCTGAAAAACGGTAGAGAGTTTTTAATAATAAGGTTTTTCTCGTTTTTCATCGTTTATCAACCATGAAAAAAGGCAGAATTTTGACGTAGATAACAATACCAAAGCATAGTAGTAGCATAAACCAATATATATTTGTTGAAGATTTGCTTTGCCTAAACCAAAAATGTAATTTGTGTTGTTTTTTGTCATGATCGACCTGAGGATATTACAAGAACTGGGTTAAATATGATCAAATTAGTACTATTCGGGTATGTGTTAATTCGAGTTCATAGGTGTTTTATTGGTTTTACTTTGACATATAGACGTGAATATAATTTTAGGAATCATGTTAAACATTGATATCGAATTTCATTAGATTTATTTATATAGTTTTATTTCTTTATTGTACATTTTAATATATGTAGTATGACAGTACGCAGGATGGATAATATGAAAACCCTCTCGAGTTGAGAAAAACCCTAGAAACTCACTTTTTGTAACATATGTTATAACGACTTTTTTCGAATTTTAATTTTTAAAACTTCATATTTTTTATATAGATTGTACATTAAAATATAAAACTTTTGGTGAAAAAATTAGAAAAAAGCGTCGATTAGTTTTTTTTAAATATTTTTTTCAAATTTATAAAATTGTAACATATGTAAATGTTACATATGTTACAAAATTTTTCCCTGAAACTTTTTAAAAAACGGGTTTTTTTTTTTTAATTTTAGGGGTATTTTTTTTAAAAGTACTCGACGCTTTTTTTTTATAAAAAGTGATGAAAATGCAATTAAAAGTGGGCGTTTTTTAGAGTTTTTAGGTTTTCTCAACTCGAGAGGGTTTTCAAAGTATATTTCGTGACACTATGTTGTTTACATATATCTCTCTTTTCTGTCTCAATTACTTATGTAAACTCAACCGGAATCTTTACTACATTTGATACAAAATTTCAATAGAACCACTATAAAATATAACACATTATTTGCTGTCAATTGGTAAACACCTGTGCGTCTCATGCAAATATATAATTGAAAACGTCTATCACGCTAGAAGCTAATGGGATCCACACCTACATATGATTGCACTTTTCAATCTTGGTAACCAAAGCTAGCTTGAGTGTTTTCTCTTTGACCATTGTTTGATTTTTTATTTTTATGTTAAAGTTTTATTTTCAGTTATTAATTTGGGTAGGGTCCATGAATAGAGTTGACTCTGGTTAAGCATTGTTTGTCTGAACTCTACTACAATTGATTCCAATTCGATGATATATTAAAATTAAAAATAGTTTATTCCATACTCAAAGTAAATAATGTAAAATTCAATAAAAAAATAGATTCGTACTTATAATATTTTTATAAACAAAAGAAGACTCGCCTAACAAGAGGCTGCTTTCCAGGTTTTGACTAGTACATATAGATATATCCATTTAAATGTTTATTGGGACAGTTAATTTTAGATTATTCTGCTTGTTCGAATTTACAAAAATTTAAACGGATTCAAAATTCTAACAGTTTTAAAACAAAATTCGGATTCAAACTCATTTAGTAAAATGTTAAAAGGATGACATATTTAGTTAAACATGTCATGTTTGGTTATACTAGTTCTGTTTTGTCAGCTCTAGATTTATCACTGGTTGTTAGTTCTTACAATAAAACTTTTTAAGGGTGAAAATCGAGAAAACCTTGTCATATTTATAGATCATTTGAACAAGCATATAAAATTGGGAGCCAATATTAATGTATTATGAACTTTTCACTCCCACGCCTAAACCCCATGAGTCTCTAATCTCTAGCTAGCTTGCAACGAATGCACAACTTAATTAATATAACATAGCGAGGTTAAAAAGTTAGAAAACTATTATTAAAGTCCACTCCTCTTTTACATAATAATGCTTTTATGTTATTATGGAAAATATAATAGTTAAAATATAAATTTGATAATGGAGCATCGAAAATGGATCTTGTAAAATCTACGTGAAAGGCATGGAATGTAATGAGTAATCGTTATGTGAATTCATACCACGAAACTTTTAATTATCATGGTACCCTCATATGAATATCAAAGAGAGAGAGAGTGTATCTTTATAAAATATTAAGAACAGTATAATACATTTATTATTGGTGATTTTTATAATGTTGATGAATTCATTAAACAAAATATACAGAAGGCGAATCCCTTGGAAATAGAGAGTTGAAATAAACTACAACACCCCACTACCCCAGGACAAGACAAACCTTCCTTATCACTCTCAATTGAATATTCATTATCTAGCCTTGGTTTAAATTACAGTTGAAGTCGCGACTAATTAAGTTAAATATGCTTTTGTTTTAATTTATTATTAGCTAAAACTTTAGGATGGAGAGGTCATGAGTTCTACCCATACATTGTATACTTTAAGTTGGTATAATTTAAAAGCATGATAGAAGCAACATTGCCGTTCAAATAAAAAATCATAAAATTTATAAAAATTTACGTTTAAAAATGAGTTAAATGATTTACTAACTCACCTAGAATAGGTTTCAAAAATTAAAATTTTGCTAGCATATTTTACAAATTTTATCACTTTATTACTACTTTTTAGTAAAATAATTACAAAAGCAAACGTGCGATACTACATTTGTCACGATTAGAACCAATAGTTCTTACATAATTAATCTAACCCAAGCCAAAGACCGAAGAATAAACAACCAACCTTCTAAACAAAATCATGACTAGACTTAGAGTGATTGTAGTGGGGCTTGACACAAGGCGTGAAGTCTTTGTTAGCCTCCATTACACCAACACCACTATGCCATAAGGTCGTAATCACTCTACGTGTCACCATGGTCACGGGGTGACTATTATACTCCCACCAATCAACTTTATTTTTCATCTGTTAGTTTTCAAACCAATAAAATAATTCATGTTATTATTCACTTTCTCATTTATTGTCTTTTTCATTATACATCTTTTTCGTTCACTACTTTCACCTCCAAATGGCCACGCCCATCATATGTGATGGTTATACGTAGTCTTATAACTTAAACAAACACAAAGCAACTGAAGCCAACCTTCAGACACAAATATATAACCGAATAGAAGCAGCAAGATCACCACAGCATGACTCTAACCCTAGATTCAACTAGTGCACTAACATACTAACTTCTAAGTACTTCAAGCCAAGTAAAACTAAAATATCAAAATAACACCCTAAAGACATGACCCAAGCTGGAATTAATTCACATAAAGCTCTCTCTACTTTTGGATTATCTTGTTCTAGGTACTTAATTAGATATGTATAAGTTACTTGATTTACAAAGTTTTGACCTACTTCGACAATATGATATGGTTTGAAGCAATAATAGCCAGGAAAAATTACAGCAATGCGTCCTAAAGGTTAGATCTATTCTTAACCCAAAAATCGGTAGCAATTTGATGTCTTCAATTAAACTTGTTTTGTTCCCATTTACACCGGACGCTTATGTCATGTCGTATATGTTTCGAGACATAGCATAAGAACACGAGACTCTCAAGATGTTACACAACAAAGAAATTGATTAGATGTTGATTCTTCTTTTATCCATAACGGTGGTGAGTATTAATCTTTCCATACGCAAATGAAATAACATTTGTTTTGTTTTGTGTTATCATAAGTGTTTTAGGTCAATATGATTATGTTTACCAAGTAATTATCATCATGAATAAAATCTTGGGGGGCAAAAGATGACAGGAAATCCTTTTTGAGAAGCAACCTTCAATGCCTCCAAAATTGCATCATTTTTTACCATATATCTTGTCAGTAAAATAAATATGGAAAGATCATCGAAATATATTGTCTACTAACTTTTTTAAAATATACATTGATAAAAGAAACATTTAAATTCCGGCTTTTAGTGTCAATCAATTGAAAACTGTGGGATAAAATTTCAAACCTAGAACATTATGTAAAATTAAGGTTAAAACAACAATATATAAATGCCAACACGTACCTTCGATTTGAGCAAAATTCAGGACCATTAGGGTTCTAGGGTTCTAATTCAACTAGAAACCAAATACCAACCTTTGAGATACATAGAGAACCATGTTCTTACGTCCATGAAATTGCACAAAAGTTGCAATTTTTTCATCTTAGTCTTAACTTTGCTTTAGCCTTAAGCTTTTTCTTAGCATTTGTCTTGAATTATAGACTTTTTTTTTTTAATTATAGACTTTTTCATAGGAATGTATATGAATCAAGGGATCGGATGAGGGCTCATTTTTCCTATAGTTATAACTTATAACCACTTTATACTAGCAGTAGTAGTTTACTAAGATCATTATGAGTACTATTTTATGATTTTGCTATGATTCAGTTAGTCATATTCTATGTTATCTAAATTACTATATTGTGTCCTTCGTAGGTCAGAAAAAAAATATTAATTGGAGTTGAGGTTCACCTCCGAAGCTGCCTTTCAATTCCTCTGTAATACACGAATTGTTTTTTTAATCATTCCACTCATCCCACACCCTACTTATAGCAATGCTAGGAATGAGATTTTATCAAGTATATTTACTTTTTTTTATAATTCCAGGCAAAATAGATGATTATTTTTTTGGCGTAACTTTCAAGGCCAATGCTTAATTAAGCTTATATACTAATTTTGTTCGACTTTCTATTGATAAAAAATGGATTTGGTTATTTTCTCTTTATATTGCTTGATAAAAATATTACTTTTATGTTTTTTCCTTTCCTGATCATTGTTGTGCCAATCTAAAAAGTGCAAAAAATCGAAAATGAGTTTTCTTTTATAAAGTTCTCATGTTTTGTTAAAAATGGGCAACATCACATTTAGGCAAGAGGGCTTGTTGACAAAAGGGCCATAATGAATATTGATAATAACAATGGTCATTCAAGCTTTTGGCCCGTAGAATACAATCATAAAAAAAACCCACAAATCCCATATTTTATCTACTTGTAAGTCGTAAATACCAGATTCATTCGAGAAAATTATTAAAAAAAAATAACTAAATTATTGGTGAAAACTATTAATATGTTCCTTGATTTCTTTTTCCATTTATACCACGTGGATCTACTCATCTGCTCTAATAAATGATTTTAAATAATATCAAATGGCAACATCACAATTTATTAAATTTTTATATTTATTCTTTATTTTAAGTTATAAAATAAATTTAAATTATAAAATCATTTAAATATATTATTATCCAATTAAGTATTTATCTTTATATTTAAAAGAGTAAACTACATATTTCATCCATATGTATGCAATGCTTTATAGTTTTAGGTCACACTTAACAGAAATCCCACATATCATTTCAAGTCTTGACAATGTTTTTCCATAATGTTTCAAGTCTTAACAGTTTTGGTCACTTACGTTTAAAGTCTTAAAGTTTTCTACTAAGGATTTAAAGATGAAAACTTTTAAGACATGACACGTTAGAGATGACAACTGGCAGTGGTGGACTGAAACTGTTAAGCTTCGCAAACCTCATGAACAAAAACTGCAGTCTACTCTATTTGAAATTGAATTAGACTTTTCTTTTATTTGTAAAATTATCACCTGAATTTAAGGAATTTATATTTAAAAAATTTCTATTGAATAATCTTAAAACCTCAAACCTAATTTATAGTAATAGAAGTGTTAAACATTAATTTGTTTTAAATGTTGAATGTTGGTGTAACACCCCGCTCCCCGGCCCCCGGCCTCCGGCCGGTCCAGGCAGCAGTCGGTGTTAACTAACCGGGTCAGCACAACAACAGCAGGATCGAGTCAACCGGTTTATAATGCGCAACACCAATTATACCAAACAACATTCCATTCACATTACAATGATCAGAGTGTTTATTACATCAGATAGCGGAAGCATACGATTACATACAACAGTTATTACAACAGTGTTTATATTACAACAACAAATAAACAGATACGATAGCCCCCAGATCCTTGTCCCTTCTTTTCCATTGTTTAGATACCTGAGATTACATTATTTGAAATGCTCAGCTTTCGCTGG
>WOUH02000009.1:8147652-8158219 GCA_009936405.2 Stevia rebaudiana
GGACGGACCAGATTATATCCTACGTTATGTAGGTTAACCACTATATGTAGAATAACCGCCCTCTATATATATATATAATTTATGTTTTAAGATTACAAGATAGATTAAAGAAATATATAATATTTTCTTTGGATATAAATGTAATCAGGTTTTAAAGTATGAGTTTATTCATGAAAAGTAACTCAACAAAAACCCGTTTAATATAAACCCAGTTTCATACGGTGGGTGGGTAGGTCGCATCTACATAAATTGTTACCCAAGACTCTCGGATCTTTTCATCTTCATCTGTTGCAGTACCAAGTCTTCTCAAATCCGAGTCTCCAATCAACCGTTCTTCGCTATGACCAACCAGACGGAATCCTCTTCTTCCGACCCGTACGTTCTTCTTTACTAATCTACACATTCCGATCTGATGCGCTTTTATGAATTTGTTGTCGAGATCTGTTTCAATCGGACTCTGATTATCGTGTTGTTGATTGAATTTTCTTATAGGAAAGGTCAGAAAAAGGACTTCTCGACTGCTATCTTGGAGCGCAAGAAGTCTCCTAATCGGCTTGTTGTTGACGAAGCTGTCAATGACGATAACTCCGTCGTCGCTATGCACCCTGCTACAATGGAGAAATTGCAGCTTTTCCGTGGTGATACCATACTCATCAAGGTTTCTCTCGCCTTCAGTTTTCTAATGTCGGCTTAGAAACCTACGGTTTGTTGATATATTGTGTGTTGTGATGGTGATTATAGGTTAAAGTTCTTATATTACTTGTTACCTCTGCCGATCTGACAAAATTACCCGAATTTTATCAAATCTAAGTCGCATAGAGCATATTGTTTTGTTAGGTTTTGGAGAAAAATCAATTGATACTCTATTCCTAGATTAAATTAGTACTATGCAAATGCATAGCAGACATAGATTTGTTGTGAAATTAACTCCAGTATCATTAGATTTCCAAGCGAGCTATTGAAAATATGCTCTACCTTAAGTCGATTTTGATTTTGAGATCCATAGTCAAGTAAAGTGCTTGTTTTGTTACGTAGTGATTCTGTGATACTGATAAACTCACATTTTCTCATTTGAAACGGGAAGTATCTACAAATATTTGATCAAATTGTTTCACCTTATGGAACCAATGCTTGCGTTGGGACACATATTGCTAACTTGCTAGCTCGGAGTACTATTAGGCTCCAGCTTTTACCAATTTTTATAGAATTCTAGCTAGATAACTTCAAATCATATCCAGATAATATAGCAATAAAGAGCTGATCGCTTACTGTTAGGAATTCATATAAACTGTTTTACATGTGCATCTGGATTTAGTACTAGAATGGATGTTTCATTTGAACAATCTATTGATAAGTATAATCTCTTTGTCATGACACCTTCTTGTAACATCTAACTGAGTAACTTTGTCCTGATTTAATATTTTAAATACAGGGAAAGAAACGAAGAGACACAGTCTGCATCGCCCTTGCTGATGAAACATGTGATGAACCCAAAATCAGAATGAACAAGGTTGTTAGGACTAACCTAAGAATTCGCCTTGGTGATGTCGTGTCAGTACATCAGTGTCCAGATGTTAAGTATGGAAAACGTATACACGTTCTCCCACTCGATGACACCATCGAAGGTGTCACCGGAGACTTATTTGATACTTTTCTGAAACGTGAGTTTTTTTTCAATATGTTAGTATGCTACTTGACTTATATTTAAAGTTTGCGTGATTACTGATTACTTTATAAATGATGTTAAATGTTATTTTTGCAGCTTACTTCTTGGAGGCATATAGACCCGTTAGAAAAGGCGATCATTTTCTTGTGAGAGGAGGAATGCGAAGCATTGAATTCAAAGTAATAGAAACCGATCCAGGTGAATACTGTGTTGTTGCTCCAGATACTGAAATATTTTGTGAAGGCGAGCCGATTAAGAGAGATGATGAAGATCGATTGGATGAAGTTGGATATGATGATGTAGGCGGTGTCAGAAAACAAATGGCACAAATTCGAGAACTTGTTGAATTACCATTAAGACACCCTCAGCTTTTCAAGTCAATTGGAGTCAAACCGCCTAAAGGAATCTTGCTATATGGACCACCCGGTTCAGGAAAGACACTGATAGCTAGAGCCGTTGCTAATGAAACTGGAGCCTTTTTCTTTTGCATCAATGGTCCAGAAATTATGTCGAAATTGGCTGGTGAAAGTGAGAGCAATCTCAGAAAGGCGTTTGAGGAGGCTGAGAAGAACGCGCCGTCGATTATTTTCATTGATGAGATTGATTCAATTGCTCCGAAGAGAGAGAAGACTAATGGTGAAGTTGAAAGAAGGATTGTGTCACAGCTTTTGACTCTTATGGATGGGTTGAAATCGCGGGCCCATGTTATTGTAATGGGGGCCACAAATCGCCCGAACAGTATCGATCCGGCTCTTAGACGGTTTGGTAGGTTCGATAGGGAAATTGATATCGGTGTTCCAGATGAAGTTGGACGACTTGAGGTTCTTCGTATTCATACAAAGAACATGAAGCTTTCTGATGATGTAAGCATGACATATCCTTTAAAACCATTAACTTTTAAGTTGATATAACACTAACGATGAATTATACTATACTTTACTTTATTTGTAGGTTGATTTGGAAAAAATATCTAAAGAAACACATGGTTATGTTGGTGCTGACCTGGCGGCTCTTTGCACTGAAGCTGCACTTCAATGCATTAGAGAAAAAATGGATGTTATTGATTTGGAAGATGAATCTATTGATGCTGAGATACTTAATTCAATGGCAGTCACAAATGAACATTTCGCTACTGCTCTTGGAACTAGCAACCCATCTGCTCTGCGTGAAACCGTATGTCAATTTACTATATATAAAAAATTTCATTTTATATTTACTAAAATTGATTTCAATTAGTTAATATTTTTTGGTTTGGAATATAGGTTGTTGAGGTTCCAAATGTTAGCTGGGAGGATATTGGAGGCCTTGAGAATGTCAAGCGTGAGCTTCAAGAGGTAACGGAAATGACGACTTCATTAATTTAAATATTTCATTTATAAATAACTATACCGCGCGTCTCTAAATTAGTATTATTATTGAAATAGACGGTGCAATATCCGGTGGAGCACCCGGAGAAATTTGAGAAATTTGGTATGTCACCATCAAAAGGAGTTCTTTTCTACGGTCCACCTGGATGCGGGAAAACACTGCTGGCAAAAGCTATTGCAAATGAATGTCAAGCAAATTTCATTAGCATCAAAGGACCCGAGTTGTTGACAATGTGGTTCGGTGAGAGTGAAGCTAATGTTCGTGAGATTTTTGACAAAGCCAGAGGATCTGCGCCATGTGTCCTTTTCTTTGATGAACTCGACTCCATTGCAACTCAGGTGATCACACCACCTCTCTCAGTATACATATATGTATATGTATATGTATATACTTTTGAATTTCAAGATTATGAATTTGTATTGTAAATATTACAGAGAGGAAGTAGTTCTGGGGATGCAGGTGGTGCTGCTGACCGTGTTTTGAACCAACTCTTGACTGAAATGGATGGAATGTCTGCTAAAAAGACTGTTTTTATAATCGGAGCTACTAACCGACCCGACATTATTGACCCGGCTTTGCTTCGACCCGGACGTCTTGATCAGCTAATTTACATCCCGTTACCAGATGAGGACTCGCGATATTCCATTTTTAAAGCTGCAATGAGGAAATCTCCTGTTTCTAAAGATGTTGATTTGAGAGCCCTTGCTAAGTACACTCAAGGATTTAGCGGTGCTGATATTACTGAAATATGTCAACGCGCGTGCAAGTATGCAATCAGAGAGAACATTGAGAAAGTAAGCTTTCTTTTTCTTTTTTTCTAAATCTTTATTTTCACGTTTTCATTTTTGCTAATGTTTATTTTCGGGCAGGACATAGAGAGGGAAAGAAAGAGGAGTGAGAATCCTGATTCCATGGAAGAGGATGAGGATGATGATGTGGCGGAGATAAAGGCGGCTCATTTTGAGGAATCGATGAAGTACGCACGTAGAAGTGTGAGTGATGCTGACATCAGGAAATACCAGGCGTTTGCTCAAACATTGCAGCAGTCGAGAGGATTTGGGTCTGAGTTTAGGTTCTCAGAGACATCTGGTGGGGCTGCTGCTGCTGCATCTGACCCGTTTGGTGCTTCTGCAGGTGGAGCTGATGATGATGATTTATACAGTTAGGTTTTATAAAAAGTTATTATGTTTTAAGAAAGCAAGTATCTTCAACTTGTGCATTTCTGTTATGGTATTTTGGTTTGTCTCAGACAACAAGACTTGTGCGTTATTTAAGTGATTAATCATTTGAACAATGTATGGTTTAAACATTATACTTCTCTTTTGTTGGAAGATATCATACTACTACATTTATTGTTTCAACTTCATTTTTAACCTTTCTTAAGCTCGTACCTTATAATAAAATCCATGTTTCTTGTTCGCATAACTTTCACTTTCATTTGAAATTTTTTTATATTCTGAAATAAATATAATTTTGCACCTGGTACAACTACAAGTAATTACAGTACTTTTATGAACAGATTTGTCAAGAGTAAAATAACCAGAAAATAAGATAAATAATTCCCAAAACAAATATATTATAATATACCCCTAAAGTATGATACATCTGCAATTTAATCCCTCTACTATTATAACCCCCAACAACTTCTATGATCTACATTTAATATGGTTAATGTTTATTATATTCTATTATCTATATTTAATATGGTTAAAATATTGTATAACCTCTAAAGCATTGAGAAGAAGAAGGAATACATAAAAAATCTATCTAAATACAAAATAAAGATTTTGGTTTTTTATTTTGTTTTCATTCATCAATTATCTTTAGCTACAACAGGGAAGTTTAAAACGCCCATTTAAGTTTATATAAAAAGAGTGAATTTTGAAGACTGCTTTCAACAATGAAAAACAATACCTTAGTTTAAAGAAACTTGACTACAACATGGAAATGATAAATTAACAACCCTTTTAACTTGACACACACACACATTTACCTTAAGTCACAAGTTAACAAAGACCACAACCAACAAAACCAAAGTTAATGATGATCATGAAATAGTGAAGCAGTAACCCTCATCAACTGTCACGCTAAGTGACCCGTCTTTCCCTAAACACGAAATGCTATGAGACCGTCTTTTGACTTTTAAGTTTCCAGATGACACAACCCTTTTCTCCTTCATGCTCATGCTGGGCTGCACCGGCCCATTCAAAAAACGGTCCAGATTTTGACTGTACTTGTCACCGCGGTAGTTATCATGTTGCGTGGAAATAACAAGATTATGCTTCTCGTCAAATTCGTCATCGGTAAAGTAACCGTTTTCTTGCGTATCTTGCATTGCAAGATCATCATACTCCTCATCTGATTTTGTTGACTCCTCATCCACTGACCCCTCCATCTAATTTAAAAAAAAAAAAAGATAAAAGAAATACATAATGTTGTCAATTATTAAATCAGAAAATATATATATATATATATATATATATATATGATGTACCTCTTCATGCATATGTTCTTTAGCATCATCACTAAGATCATCATCATCACTATCACCTTCAAGGTTATCATCTCCTTCTTCATCGCTTCCATACACTGAATGTTCCTCTTTCAACTGCAATCAATACAACAAACAAATTTTATAAAAAAAATCAATTTTTTCAAAAATAAAAATAAAAAATGACAAATTACCTCTTTAGAAGGTCCATCAGAGGCTTTAGGTGAGCTACAACACGACGAATGATATCTACTACCATTATCAGTAAGCTCGCCTCGCGACTCATCAACACTACTAGCCTGACTGGTGCAACCAACGTCAGTTGGCCAACCACTGATTCCAAAATTACCGAACCGCAGGTTAACCGGTTCAGCTTTACCAATCTGCAACGGTCCATAACCAGGATGACCAATAACCGGTTTTCCATCACCATCAATAGAATGAACCGGCCATACTTTTGCAACAGAACCATCATCATTAAACAACGCCATTAAATTTCTTGAAGAACCTTTTCTTTGAATCAGTTGAAACATTCCTTTAGAGCTCAAAGAATTAGCGACACATTGATTTCTATATTCTTCATCAACTATAATAACTGTATTAGTTGTTGGATCATAAAGCTGCTCGCCAGCCTCGCGTCTTCTTAAACAGCTGAAAACTGTCGCGTGTATTGCAGCAACGCTTTTATCAACATTTGTGTTATTTACTTTTGGTACAAGATGTTTGTCTGCGCGGTTACAAAGGTATTCTTGAATTGTTCTGATATTTCTTATGTATTTTACATATTTGTTTTTAGCAGGGTCTAATGTCATGTACTTTGCACGAACTGCAAATCTTTCCATGTGTTTGTCCTCGTTTGTGATGTATATCATGAACGGTATGATTGATGGATGTTTCTTCATTAACCCCATCTGCGTATTTTAACAGATTAACAAAAACCAATGACCAAATTGGTAAAAAAAAATGTTTTTAAATTATTATCATACCACAAAATTGAGGCTTAAATGAACACCTTCAACAACAACGGATTCTTTTCTTTCTTCCCATGCGGTTATGAGTCGATCAAGGCTATCAATGACCATTTCACTTTGCGCCTTAAAACCCTCGATTGCCATTTGTTTAGGGCTAATCAAGTCAACTGTGGTCAAACCCTCGTGGGGCGGTGGTGTTGACGCATCAAATGGGGCATTCTTGAACTGTGATTGAGGCGAAACGCTTCCGTGTTTTTTTTCTTTTCTTTTGGCTTTTGCTTCTGAAACCGCCATTAGATCTAGATGTTCGCCTGCATGGTATGTAGAAGACCAAAGAAGGGGATTTTGTTTTTCATCAACAAAACTTCTCATCATGTGTCGAATCGAATCTGTTGATACAACTGTTGTGATCCCTAATCTGCTAGCCTGCATTTTCAATTTGTTTTTTATTGTGTTTTTTGCACAAAAGAAATAATAAGATCATTGACCATTAATTACTATATATTGTATTGACATAATATGACTGAAACACAAATCAAGTATCTTGCAATAAGGTCAAAAGTGCAGACAGTTATCTTGAAAAACGAGTTTAACACAGGAGAACAAATGGTCAAATATGCACAAATGCATTGTGTAATAATTTTTTTGTGTTCAAAACTAAGAAAATATTATGAAGTGATGAATTTACCAGCAAAGCAGACAATGTAGATTTGCCACATCCACTGGTTCCACAAAGTAACACTGTAACAGATTCTTTTCTTTCGCGGATTCTGTGATACAAAAGGCGAACGGTGTTAAGTTACTGTAATCATCCCCAACAACATTCCAACACAGCAAAAAGACAATGTTAGAACAATAAAGATCTTAAAAACAAGATCCTTAAAAAGCCACAAACAGAAGAAAAGAAGCAGTAACATGAACAATAAAAGATGACATCACTAGCAGATGCTTATAAGGTTTTCAAGATTGGATTGCATATATGAATACATTAACTGCAAAAAAATTACAGAATGGTGAAATTACCTGCAAGCTAATACCAAATCAGCCCTCTGATTAGGACCAACATACTTGTATTCAGCCAATGCATCGCAAACAACATCTATGAATCTTTTCCTTTTTACAACAACCGTTGTGCGTTTTTTGTAAGATTCAAAAGGTATGCTTCTTATCTTATCATCATTCTTCGACACTTTGTTGCTAATTAATCCTTCCTTATCTGACCGAATATTTTCTTTCACGAAATCTTTTCCAGTTTTAATCACACCCATGGCAGCTAAAGTCTCCCCTAAGCATTCTGTTCTCATGATTTCAAAAACTCTTTGGCTAATCTGGTCAAATAAGCATGTTTAAGTTGCATATAAACAGATTTTTGTTTCAGATTATTATCATAATAATACAGTTTCACAAATATTGCATATATATGTGTACAAATGTACCATCTCCAACTTTTTAGTTGCAATAATTGACTTTTAACAACATGTGTAGTTAACATAATCTCTTATAAACCATCAATTTCAATTTAATCTGAAGAAAACAATGACAGAAAGTTACAAAAGAAGAAATTTAACAAACCTTAAAGGCGTGACGTGCTTTACAACCCATTAACTGCAAAGTGCTCTGAAGAACATGACGTGTGTACCTAAAACACAAATCTCCATTCCCATGGCCACCACAATCATCCTCCACAACTATGTATAACAATTTCGCCACCTCCATCTCCAATTCGCCTGTCAATTTGTTCAAAACGTTACAAAATTAAGATTCGTTTGAAATCAAGTGGGAGAAACATCCAAACAAGGCAATGCAGATTCCGAAAAGTGAAAACACGTGGAAATCGAGCTTCCTTACGTGAGAAGAACGTGTCAAAATTCAAAAATCAATGAAATCAGATGTCGCCATTTGGATTGACGAACATTGGTAGCATGAGGATTATAAACAGAAGTTGTTGAATTGTGAGAAGAAGGGTTGCAGAGAGATGTGGACATTGTTGTGTGTGTATCTGGCACCTGCTTCCACGCATCAACGTCTTCAACACTCCACGAGTCGTCTTCTCTTTCTAGATTTGTTTGAAAAAAAAAAAAAAACACGAAAGTTGAAATTGATTGATGAATTTGGTGTGAAACGTTCAAACAGAAACCCTATCAACGAATATGACTTTTGTCGATTTATTTTCGAGCAATTTAATGTTCTTTACTCGCCAGAAAAGACCATTTCCTTCTCATTTAAATATTATACACCAACGTTATTTAATATACTGTACTATTTTTTCATAGCAATTAAACTCATGCATTAGACTTTATGAAAATTTGCAAAAAATAATCTATCTTTAACCACTTTTTTACAAAAATAAACATGAAATCTGGAGACTAAAACCTAAAAAAGCGCTGACTAAATTTTAAAAAGCGATGGCTAGAAAAGCATTGGCTACTTTTTTAAAAGCGCTAGCTAATTTTAAAAAGTGATGGCTAAAAGATAAAGGTATTGGCTAAATTTTAAAACGCACCGACTAAAAAAACGTTAGCTAAGTTTTAAAAAGCTGACTAAAAAAGTGCCGATTAATTTTAATGGCTACTAGCATGTACTTTTGAATTTTTAGCCAGTAACATTTTGGGTCACATGTCAACACTTAATTGGTCAGAGAAATATCATGTTCTTGATCAGGTGACATGATTTTACAGAACACGTGTCAGCTGCTAGATTGGTGCTTTTACAAAAAACGCTGGCTAAATTAGCAAGCGAAATAGAAGGTGGAGTATTGACCAGATTTTAGCCTGCATTTTTTTGGATTTTAGCCTCTAGATTTCATGTTCATTTTTGTAAAAAAAAATAGTCAAAGGTGGTCAAAGATGCTTATTTTAGCAAATTTCCCTAAACTTTAACCACTTAGGCATGAAAAGATTTGTTTTTTTTTAATATTTAACTAGAACTGAAATACGTGACATAAAATGTAACTTGGGTGGCATGTATAAATAGTTTTAATGTGTGGCTGACTTTAATATGAATAAGTTAGTAGTTTAGCGGGGTCCTAACAACATTATTCATGTACATGTTCTTTAACTAACACTTATACTTTTTAACAATGGTGGTATTAATTTAAATTGAAATAGTGGCAAGTATTGAGATTAGTAATAATTTCCTTAACGAATTGGTCATCATCTTATTACTTTATAACAATTTGCAATGGAAACAGAATAAATTATACATGAAATGCGCCTAAATACTATTATGATTTTGGTTTGATTTTTCTAACGTGAAAATAATGAGTATATTTGACTTTTTTTTAAAGAGTGTAATTAAATATTTTATTTATCAAAAGGGTGTAGTTAAAAATTTATTTACAAAAATAGGGGTTATTTTTTATTTTATTGTTTATCACTCTTATTCTCATTGGGTATTTTACAAAAAAGCTTTTAAATGTTTTTTTAGCTTTTAAAACTTATAGTATATGAACCATCTCCTATATTTCTGATAAAGGCCAAATATCAAGAAGATTTTGGTTAAAAACAATATAAAGTAGTGAGCTGTTAACATGTGATATGATAGAAGAACACAAAATACTAGCCGTGGAGGGATATCTCCACATAGCTAGTTAGCAGACTGAGGTTACGTTCGTTAACGGAATTAACCAGACAAATCGCTCCACCAACTAAGAACGACCATGCACCACCACCCATAGAATCAAGAAAAAGCTATCGGTCTGTCAATCCTTACTATGTCTAGACCTTGTAAGTTTCCCCGTGTTGAATCAAATTAAGTCTCAGGCTCTATTGTTGGTGGTGTCCTTCCGTCAATTCCTTTAAATTTCAGCCTTGCGACCATACTCCCCCGAAACCCAAAAACTTTGATTTCTCATAAGGTGACAGCGGAGTCCTAAACTTGAACTATTGGTAAAGTGGCTTATAAACTTGAACTACCTGAGGAACTTAGCAAAATACATCCGACCTTTCACGTATCGAATTTGAAGAAGTGTCTCGCTGATGAAAACCTTCAAGTTCCACTCGATGAAATTCGCATTGATGAGTCGATGCATTTCGTTGAGAAACCCGTGGAAATCGTAGATCGTGGTGCAAA
>WOUH02000009.1:8187598-8204203 GCA_009936405.2 Stevia rebaudiana
CCCCCCCCCCCCCCCCCCCTCTCTTTCGGCCAGCTGGCTATGAATTTTTATTAAAAAGAAGTGCAAAAAAAGCAGAAAAACAAATTAAAAAAAAATGCATCAAACAACATAAAATGATTACAAAACTGCAATTACAATTTGTTAAGATTTTTGCATTCAGGTAAACAACGTTTCTACTACCCCATTCAGAGCCCATTCAACATTAAAAATCTCAATTTCAACTTCAAGTTTCTCAAACAATTCCATCATTTTGGGATATGTCACCTGCATATATAGATCATTCATACTATATTTTTTAAACAGAAACTATATTCCATCCGTGACAAGTATAACATTTTAAATAGTGTACAAAATACTTGCAATCGAGCTACAACATTTTTCACAACTAAAACATTTTATAGAAAATTAAAACATTATACTAAAGTTGTTTGACTTTGTGTGAACTACGTGTGTCCACCAAATTAAGGCTATTAACAATAAAAATTGGCCTCAAAATGTGAAAATGGGTTAATAAAAAATTTTAATACCACAATACCTCCACAAAATCTAATGGGATGTTTAAAGGTCCAAAAACAGAAACTCATAAGGATTAACCGGTGATACACTCTGCACCACTAAATAGAAATAAAGATCTAGAACATATAAAATCATTTCATTTGAGATAGGGATAGATAAGCAACAAAACTAATTTGTTCTTTACTTCTTTTTCATCATCGTCGGTTGTTGAACCTTTAGTACAACCAAACACTATGATAACATATTCAATCTGTTCAGCATAGATCTGCAAATTTTGATACATACAACTTAATCCAAATAGCTTTGAACTTGAGACCCCTCATTGTTAGTTCTTTGGTAATTTAGTCATAAGTATTGAATTTTTGTCCTTATTATTGTTTAGATTTTTTAAAATGTTAGTTTTATGTGTTAAAATGTAACCATTATTTTATGTATTAACGTTTAGTCTTCTTAAACTATTCTTACGCATGCGTTTCAATTTTCCAGTTTAATTAATTATAAGGTCGATTCGCCCTTGTTGGGAAGAACGTGTGCAACCCACTCGTTCAAATGACAAACTTGATGTAAGAGACTACCACACATGTGGGATTTGACTGGTGTTAGGTTAAGTTAAGCTTGGTGAACGCATCCAAGAGGTCGTAATAAAAGAAAGTGTTAAGTTATTTTTGCTCCTAGTGGTTCGGTCGAAATAATCCTTTGTCCCCAAAGGTTTAAAAAATAGTTTTTTCCTCCATGTGGTTTGCGATATGTCTCCGTTAGCTCCAAAACACTAACGCTGTTAGGGATTCTCTATTAAAAGTAAGAGTATTTTAGTATTTTTAAACATAAGGATATATGTGTAAGTTTTTCAAGTTAGTAAAGGAACAAACAACAATACAAAATAACAAGGACTAAATATGTAAGTTACTCTAATATAAACCCCAATTCCATTCTGGTGAATGATTTCAACAGTCGCCATTACCACTGCTAGGCCGCCACCGGCCGCCACCACAAGCCATTGTCGCTCGACACGACCATTAGGTGTATGCCAGTCTTCTGCATCCCCATCGCTTCATTTTCTTCATTCTAACCTACACATCTGCTACTCTCTCACTAAATTCTATCCAATCTCTTTAGCACCATCACCGCCACAACCATTTCACGCATCGGCCCCATCGCACAACGACTGGTGGTGCAGGAGAACTCAAATGAGGATGGGTTTTATTTTGAATATTCAATTTACATAAATAACCCCTTCATTTTATAGAATTGCTTCTTTACAAAAAATACAAGTTTAGATGAATACAATGATAGTCCTTATTAGTAAAAAGACTAAAATGCCCTTTGATTAACCGAAAAATATTAACGGTATTAGTGATTTGGAGCGGATGGGACAATTTGCAAACCACAAGGAGAAAAATACTAATTTTGAAACCTTTGGAGCAAAATGGTTATTTCGACCAAACCACATGAAGCAAAAAAGAATTTAAGTCTAAAAGAAAAGTCCAAAAAATAAGAGGGTGTGAGTTTAAACTTTGTCACATACAATTTATAAAAAAAACTCCGCTGTAAAAAGATAAAAGAACTTTACAATTGCTTCAAATTTGATTATTTAGATAAAAACGAATGTTTACGAAATTATTAACCAGCATCTGACACCCATAGCCTTATAGTTATACAAGATGCTACATGACTCTTAGGCTTACCCCGGTGCAAGACGTGAGATTCAAAATACAATCTCTCCCCAATCATAACATTATACTCAACCTTGTTCTTAATCTCTTATAGTCGCTTTAGGCTTTTCATTCTTAAAAAGAGCTCAATGGGATACAAACTTAAGTGGACACTCGAGTGGTTAAGACTTAAGACGTCTCATCTATATTATAGCATAGCAAGTCGATTTAGATTTTGCTGGAAGCAGATGTGTGTAGATTCCAAAGTAAAACTAGATGGATGTGTATTTGCTTTAAAAAATAGTAGAAAATTAACGATTACAATATATATATATATATCTTATTATGTAACGTTGGTGAGTTTTCTCATCCCCACCGACATTATTCGTATTTAGTGAAAATGCTCCTAAATAACACATAAAAGTTTATATAGCGCGACTGGTAATTAGTCTTTGGGATGGACCTACGCAACCTAGGTTCAACTCTTAGTGCGATTTTATGTTTTATTCTCTATTTCACCAAATTTCTTTTGTGGTACTTCAAGTTTGATGAATGATGAATTACACATTTATTCTTAAAGATTTAATAGTCACGAGTTCTATTATTCCTGAGGTTATATCTTTTTATAGTTTTATTATATTAGGTTAATTTTTTATTCCTTTTTTTCCTGTGACCTTATAATTTCTTCTATTCTTTCTATTTAATTATTACTCTATAGCGTTTCGAGCATGATAACGTTTTATAATTGTTTCCGTTTCCATAATCGGCCCGTCGTAATTTTATACGTTTCTTTAATCGTACGTCCCCGCCGTAACACCCATGTACTTCAAAAAATGAGATGGACACCAACTAAAAAACGCCGGTTCCATTATACAGTTGTTTTTATCATATTTGCATCGCAACTTTAAATTTATATGTTTGTGCTGCTTTTCGGATTAATGTCACCGTCTCAACCGTTTAACGTACGTTTCCCGTCGCAAGCCTAACAGCATAAAGTTTGTAAAAAAACGGAGTTGTTTTCAAAATAGGCTATTTTTTGTGGATTATATCAACTAATGATAACAAGCTAGTATAGTAAAAAATGAGACAAACACTGACTTAATAACATTTAACTTTATTAAATTTAATATACAAGACATAATAGTGTTTTTTCTACATACTTTTCAATTTACATAATCAAAAACCGCAACGGATAAGTTTAAATCTTATCGTACAGCCGCAACACACACGGGTAAATTTGCTAGTTTTTTGATTAAGAAATGTTTTCTCATTATTTCTCAACTATTCAACTATTTTGGTTATTTACATAATAAACCCTCTTGTACTTTTTCTAGTTTAAGCATTTCCAGTTTAAGCTGGTGAGGCAGGCCGAGAACAGATCGTAAAACTCGTGTGTACTTCCTCCCCGCCAGATAATAGTTGATGTTGGTTTGCAGAAAATTTTGAATTCAGTTGAACAAAGTATCGCTGAATGCATGATCGTCCAAAACTCTAATCTATATAATGCAAGTTTGTCTCTTATCTTAATGATTTTGATGTATAATTCATTATTCCTAATCGTATTCTCGTTCCTTTTTTATATTGCTTAAAATATACATATATCTCGACACACTACTGATCTGCTGGAGTTCATACTATAAGACGTTTCAATCACTAGTTTTCTAATATGTTTATGATGCCATGAAATTAGCGTAAGTTGCCAGTTTAGGTTTTCGATTGTTCATGCTGAAATTTAAGCTGTGCGATAGTTCTACATATGACAGAAGCTTAGGGCTTTTGTTATGTGAATATTGCATTGTCGTGCTGTGTAAGTTTAATGAGTTTATTGGGCGTAATGGGAACAATTAGGTTTATGATGTTCATGTTCTGCAATTTATTGAGGTAAAGAAAATATGAATCTGAGATTGTTGCACAATTAGACATGTTTAGCTAATTGTGTTTCTAAGTGGTGAGATTGAAGTGTATGTTTAATCTCTTTGTTTGCAGCTGCCATAATGGCAAATGATAACCGTAGAAATCAGAAAGTTAAGGATGAAGAAAGTACAAGGTCAAAGAAGAAAACTGTAACACCGGATGCATCTCCTGCTTCCAGCTCAAGAAGATCATCCAGAGAAACATCATTATCAGGAAAACAGGCAAAAGAAAGTCCAATTAAAGAACATTTGATTAATACGCGTAAGTCTGAAAGATTGGAAAAGAGGAAACCATCAGGTACAACTCCTACAAAGGCAAATGATAGGCGCAAGAAGTCTGATGTGAGTATTACAGCTGCAAATCTTCGAAGTAGGAGTCCAGTTTCTCCTGTTACTTCAAATATAAAGTCAAAGAAGAAAAAAGTTGTATTTGGTAGTAGGAAAAGAAAAAGAGTGAGCACTAGTGTGGATAAGGGTTTATCTAAACCTCTACCCGTGGGAACTGAAGGTGGGTCAAATTAATATTTTGTTTTCTTATGATTTTAAAAGTGGTTAACACATTACACGCTCTTTCTGTTTGGAATGTAGGTGATGATAATGATAACAACAGTGAAGAGAAATTGTCTGATGCTAATTCCAGCAGCAGCAGCTGCAGAGGTACTAATTGTGTACTTTTAGCAAAAAGTTTTGTAATTTTGATATTTGTCTTATTGTTTTTATGCTGTTGTTGCTCCAAACAAGTGGGGATCATCTTTTTAGATTAACTGGAACATTGATGTTGACACAGAGATGAAAAAACTAGATAGCATTAACTCTGTGGAAGATAAAGATGATGACAGTAATGATGACTGCAGTCATAGTAATGAAGAAGAATCTACTGTGAAAGCCTCTGAAGGAGAAAGCATGACATCAGATCAAAAAGAATCGTTAAATGACATCGTTACGGATCTAGAACAAGTAGGGCATTTTTCATTTCTTTCCACAATTTAGTGCCAAAGTGGCAAACTTTCTATAAAAGTTAGATGATTGAAGTTTTGTTGTATATAGTAGTTGAGTCATTCAAGTTTTGTTTTTTTAATGTTTGTACTAGGATAGGACTCCATGTGAAGCAGCTGCTTTTTCTGAAATTATTGAAAAGAATAACTGTGAGTCAAATACCGACACACATATATGCATTGCCTGCAAAAAGCTAAGGTGAGTAAGCTCTCATTACAACTATCTTTTTTTCTACTTGAACATATAATAACTTTTAACCTAGTTACCATTAGATTCGTTTTTCATATTTAGCCTTATGATAAAATGATTGTTCTGTTTGTCATTAAGACGGTTACTCACTTAACAACTAATTAATTACTACTTCCTTTGATCACACTCACTTTACATGTAGCAGATGTTACCACCTTCCTTTAGTCAGAGAGTCAATCTGGGATACTAGAGAAGCGGAGGTATCAGAAGCGCAAGGTCTGAAATAAACACATTTTGCATGAATACTTTTCACATCGATGTTTTTCGCTTTATATAAATCTTTTTAACGCATCCTTTTTCTTTCAGGTTTGCAGAAACAGAAACAGTATTTTGTTAAATACAAAGGTCTTGCACATATTCACAACCGGTGGATAACCGAAACTCAGTTGTTGCTTGAAGCTCCACTGCTTTTGGAAAATTATAGCCAAAATGACTCCGTAAATAATCATATGTTGTTTTTATGTTTCTTGAATTTTTCTTTTTGATACTGCAGATTTTATTTTAATGGGGTAACATGTTTCTTTCAGATGAAGTGGAATGAAGAATGGACCATGCCACATCAGTTGTTGAAGAAAAGGTTATTATTGTCATTAGAGCCAGTATGTGAGAGTCAGGATGATAAATCAAAGGTTTTGAATTACCATTATGAGTGGCTTGTGCAATGGAAAAGTCTTGATTATGAGCAAGCTACATGGGAATTAGAAAATATATCTGTTTTAGATTCACCTGAAGGTCATAACCTCATTAAAGAATATGAAAAGCATCATGTAGAAAAATATAATTTATCAGATAATGATAGGGTATGTCTCAATCTTCTTACTTGTCATCAGACTGCAAAAACCTCACAATCAACGCGCTTTTTTTATTAATTAATCTCTTTTTTTTTTTTTTTTTTTTTTTTTTTTTTTACTTTAGATTGAGGAAATCCCAATGGATAATATTCATTCAAGTTTTGTTAAGAACTTGCATGATGCTTGGACCAAAGGACCAAACAGCATAGTTTTCGATGACCAGGTGATTCTCTAAGCTTTTATTAGATTATAAATACTTTATTATTTTAAAAAATGCATTTGGGTAAGATATGATGTACACATTACAATTGCAGGAGCGAACAACAAGGATTATTCTCTTTCTTCTTTCATTGAAGTCGGTATCTTCGCCTTTTCTACTAATAACACGATCTGATTCCTTAACACAATGGGAAGCTATGTTTTTACAATTAGTACCTTCGAACGCGTTTCAAGTTTCACTCGAGAACACACATGAAACAAGAAGTTCCAAATTGCTACATATACAAAAGGAAGATGGTCAGTTAGTATTCCAACTACTTCTATACCCTGTGGATGCATTTGTTAAGGTACGTATAATGTTCATGTCATGTCATCTGACCGGTTATCATTACATTTTGCACATGATGACATGATGTAAACGTTCTTTTTACAGGATTTGAACTTGTTAAAACCCATAAATTGGGAAGCTGTTATAGTTGACGAGTCTCAAAACACAGATATCTCATCTAATTTCAAGCACATCAAGAGCCTATCAACTGATAAGCGGTTACTTATTTTTTGCGGTCCACTAGGCGTAAGTTGATCTTCATTTTTATTAATAATTTATTTGTGTTTAAAGAGTAAATATAATTAAATTATGTTGCAGGTGAGCAACCTTAATGTGGTGCCATTGTTCGACTGTGGTGTCATAACGGAAACTGAATTGGATGATATTAGCAAATTGAAGGAAACTTTGTCTAAACTTATTGCATATGAATGCAAATCTAACTCATCAAAATTTGTAGAATATTGGGTTCCTGTAAAGATATCCAATGTGCAACTTGAACAATATTGTTCAATGTTACTTTCAAATGCTTTGGCTCTTAGTGCATGCTCAAAAAGTGATTCCACTGGGGCTGTCCGTGACATTCTTATTTCTAACCGCAAGGTTTGTTTTTATTTTTTATTTCTTGTTTTTATCTTTTCATTTTTATATTATTCCTAATACCGGTTAATAATCTGTTGCATATTATCCAGTGTTGTAAAAATCAGAATTAATCGGTAATCAGTGGTCCAATGTTGTGATTAGTCGGTCAAAACTTGGTCAAAATTGGTAAAAGAATGTGTGTGTGTGTGTGAGTATTAAATAAGTTTGAAAAGTTACATATAAAAATTCTAATCCGATTAATCCCTTATAAAATTCGGCTTATTGCTATTTGGTACTCTACAGCTCGACTAACGCCTAACGATTTTTACAACACTGATATTATCGTGTTTTGTTAATCTTATGTTGACTTTTTTTGTAGTGTTGTGATCACCCCTACATAGTTGACCCATCTCTACAAGCTTGCCTTACTACGGGTTTGGCGCCAGTTGAGTTTCTAGATGTTGGCATAAAAGCAAGTGGCAAATTACAATTTCTAGACCTTATACTTCCCGAAATGAGAAAACGCCAACTTAGAGTACTTATTGTTTTTCAACCGTTAAGTGGTTCCGGAAAAGATTCGGCTTCAATTGGTGACATATTAGATGATTTCATTCGTCAGAGATTCGGTGGAGATTCTTATGAGCGTGTAGATGGGATTGGAATGCTTCCATCAAAAAAGCAAGCTGCTTTAAGTAACTTTAACAATAAAGAAATGGGTAGATTTATATTCTTACTTGAGTATCGCGCGTGTCTTCCAAGTATAAAGTTATCATCAGTAGACACTATAATTATATTCGACGGTGATTGGAATCCTACAAATGATTTACGAGTGTTACAAAGAATAACAATCGATTCAAATTCAGAACAATTCATGGTTTTTCGGTTATACACTTCATTAACACTAGAAGAAAAGATTCTTAAACTTGCAGAGCGTAATGTAACTATTGATAGCAAGTTGCAAAATATAAGTAGGAGTACTAGTGATGAGTTACTCATGTGGGGTGCTAAATATTTGTTTAAAAAACTTGATGAATTTCATAGTGATTCGAATGTTTCCTCTGAAGAAAACTGGTGGAATGAGCTAAAAGATGAGTTTTTGGATTTGATTTCTTATAAATGTGATAAGGATTCAGGGAAGTTGAAGATTACAAGAGCTAAACCAATTAGCGGTAAAAATGTTACGCGATCAAACGAGCTAGATAGAGAACAACCTCATATATTTTGGAAAAAGTTATTGGATGGAAGGGATCCATGTTGGAAGTATTTATCTAGGTCAACTCCAAGGCAAAGGACACAAAAAAGACCGCATTATTTTGAGGATTCGCCTAAAAGAATAAATGTTAACAATGATGATGTTGCGCGTAAGCGTAAGAAGGTTACAAATAATATTACTGAACCCGTTGCATCAAAGCCAGTTACAGACGAAGCTGAAGTTACAAACGATGTCATTGATACTGTTGCATCAAAGCCAGTAACAATAGAAGAAGGTGAAATTTCTGATATATTTATAATCCAAACTATGACCTACTGGCTGATAATAATCCATACTAGCAGTTTGACTAGTGATAATCTCAACTTTCACTTTCGTTGCCAAGGGCATTCCTAATCATCAAAGATTTACACTGGTTAATTCAATAGGTTATAGTTTAGATTATTGAAAGTCAATTTTCCTTGTTAAATTTACAAATTTTTCTTTCTAACTGTTACATGAATTTTTGAATCTAAGATCCGCTTATTCTTTTAGGGGAGATGAGTTTTCAAGACCTCCTGAAACTTAAAGTATCTAAACTATGTGAAGTCCTTAAGTTGTCGGTATGTTTCTCCACAACATATATAATTCCGTAAGTTAATTATAAGGACATGTTTATATTGATTTTTATTTTAAATGCAGGAGGATGTGAAGAATATGGTGGAAAAGTTTCTCGAATATGTTATTGAGAATTATCGTGTCAACAAGGAATCCGACAACACCTTACACGCTTTCTTGATATCCTTGGTCTGATTTTTTAAAATAAAATTATTTATCTGCTCAATTTTTTTTTTGTTATTTTGACTAACGGTATATACCACTGAGGTTTCAGTGTTGGATTGGTTGTGGATTGTTAAAACACAAGCTTGATAGGAAGCAATCCATCAGTCTTGCAAATGAATATTTAAATTTCAGTTGCAATGAAGAAGAAGCGAGCACGGTGTATTTGAAGCTGGAATTAGCAAAAGAGATGTTTCTACTTCACACAGAGAACCAAAAGAAAAACTGTGTCTCGACGGATACTTTACCAGAGGTTAACATAGAGATTTCAGATAGCCCATCTAATCATAATGATGATGATGATGATGATAATGATGATGTTAATGGTGAAGTTGGAAGTATCAATCCCGACACATCAAATGCTCTGGAAGACAAGAATGATAATAGTTCGATTCCAACAGATCTGGTAAGATATACCTGCACAAGAAAATTAAAAGTTTATTTATTTATTTATTTATTATTATTTTTTTTAATGTCATTTAATTTTATTTAAATACTTGGAATTTGCAGGGTAATGAGTTAAATTCAGAAGCTTCACTAGTTCAGCCTGATGAAGAACCATGTTTACCATCTGAGAATGAATCTAATTTACATCGCGATGAAATTTCTCAAGATCCTCCAGTTTTGGAGTCAATTGCACCGGTACCGCACGAGTCAAACCTGTTGAATGAATCTGTCCTAGGGGCCTCACGAAAAAAGTCTTGTGATCCACTTCAAGCTGAAATGGAACGATTATACGAACTGAAGAACACTCTTACCAAATTCCATGATGCTATTGTCAGTTTCTTGTTTTGCTTACATTAAACTGTTCTTGTAGAAGTTTCTGTGTTTGCCTTTTCTCATATGTGTTTTGTGCAGAAACTGAAGATTAAATCTGATCACGAGAAGGAATTAGCAGAAATCACTGCTCTGATCAACACGAAATATGAATCTAAAAATCAGGAAGCAGATACAGCATTTCAGTTTAAGAAAAAGGAAGTTGATAGTTGTTTCAATAGAGTGGTCATGAATAAAGCATTGGCAGATACTTTTAAGTCTAAGTGCCAAGATCTGTCTCCAATTAGTTCTTCAGATATTCAAGGTAATTTACTTAAATTCCATTTTATCATAATAATTAGGGTTTTGTTGGAATTAGCATTGGTAATGGAATTTGAATTAAAATTTAAAGGCTTCATTTTAAAAATACAAAATGTGTCTGGTTGGTATATTTGTAGTGGAATTGGAATGTAAATATAATTTGGTGGATGTTGGTGGTGGTGCAAGTAGCGACGGTGGTGGTGGCGGCGATGGTTTAGGCGGTCGGTGGCGGGTACTTTAAAACATTCTTGTAATTTTCTTTGAAACATGAGAGGATTTTGAATTCCAACCAAATATTCAAGTGTGATATTTGGTTGGAATTCATTCCAATTCTAATTTCTTCTTTTAACCAACCAAACACAAACACGACACATAATGAAATTTAAATTCCAATTCCATTACCTTCCAACTAAACTCCCGTTAGAGAGTTGATTATGCAGAAGATCCACGTGGTTTGCGGAAAGTAACAAGTTTGGGTACTAATAAGGTTATAAAGTAACACAAGTTTGGGTTTTATGCTGTTAATTTTGTAATGAGTTCTGGTCTTAAGGCTAATTTCGTTAACTGTCTGTTAAATTAAGATGTAATGACCAAAATACCCATCAACTTTTTGAATAGTCAACGTCAAAGGGTGAATAATCAAAGGATTTTATGGTCTTTTCATATAAAAAGTTAATGGAATTAATCTTTCACACATACTTGTTACAAAATTGAAAGCATAAAACCAAACATGATACTTTTAAACGCTTCTATTACTTTTGTTACTTTTGCAAACCACAATTAGTCAATTAATATCATTTTTAACAAAATTCTAGCTCTAATGTTTGCATCAACTCAATCAGGAGGAACAAACCATCTCCCTCTGGTTCAAGCTCAAGCTCAAGCTAACTCCAATGGGCTAACTTTTCCAAGTTCACCAGCTCAATCTTCTAGAACCCATCCGGTCACAGGGCTGCATCCGCCTCTTCAAATAGTGAACCAGTCTTCAAAACTTTTCTCAACCACACCTACCACCAGACCACCACCACCAGCTAACACCAACCCCGCCACCATGTCAACCAGACCACCACCATCTACAGCCATCCCCTCCACTACACCAAACAAACCACCATCTACCGCCAGTATACCAACCAGACCATCACCTAGTATCAACCCCCTCACCCCCAACCCCACCAGCAGACCCGTCAATCACCCAACCGCCACCAGTAGATCCACCAGACCACCACCTACCATCATCCCCACCGCCAGGGTCATACGACCGAGTGAATTCCGAGCTCCAGCTCCACATATGCGACCTTTTCGGCTTCCGCCGTTATTTCATGACCACAGAGTGATAACAAGTCAACGCCCCTCTGGCGGCTCACCATTGTCTAGACCGGTGATACCATCACAATCACCGCCATCTTTCCCGATAAACCATAACCGTCATCCTAGTCTGAATCCACCGAGAAGCTCACCTCTAACTTCATCTCAGCGACCATCAATGGCGGTAGCACCGCCAGCATACTCGTGGCGTCCACCATCCTCACATCCCCAAATGTCACTACCACCAATGCCATCGGTTTCCGTAAGCCACACTGGACTTTATAATCCAAATCCAGATAATTCAACCCGCCCGACACCTGATTTGCATACGGATCTTGATAATCAAGGCGGTTTGAATCCGCCAAATACGGCTCCATCTCCACCTGAGCATATGGACTTAACGGAGATTGGTGGTAATAAAGGTGGTGGCAGTGATGTAGTCTGTTTGTCTGATGATGATGATGATGTTGATAATTAACTGGCACTTGTATTCATGTGTATGTTAACAATGGCCTTTTCTTAACAAATTCCCTTTTTTTAAAGAAAATGTAGCAATGGCTAACTAGTCTTTATTAGTGGTTTTTTTATTTTAATTTTAATATTGGATGTGACTGATTGTCGATCATAAATTAAAATGATATCTAGAAATGCATCGAGCATTTAGTTTTTGGTACTTTTTTTTGTTAAAGTTATTTTGTTGTGAGTAACAATGCACTGATGTAGATGTTTTTACTTTCTTAGTTCAGTCCAAGTATATTGGATAGAGGTTGTAAATGCTAATGGAATTCATGGGATCTATAGAAACTAAATACTCTTGCTTGAAGGTAGCCTTAAATCGACTTCTAGCTAAAGGAGAACTTGCGACTAGAGGCATAACATCATCTTCTTATTGTGCGTAATTTGGAGTAGAGGTGCTGTGGAACTGACCCTACTCGAACCAGCGGGTATGACCGGTTCTAGTTTATCAAAGAAATCATAAGTGGAACGGGAATTATCGAACCTGTTCTAGCTTCTAGCTCTACCCTGTCAAAACCGGTTAGGAACCAGACAAAAACCAATAAAAATGGTAGGGGTTGTGCACGGTTCGTTTCCGTTTGGTTATTGCTTAAAACCGTAACCGTAACCGAAATATTCGGTTTTTCGATTTTCGGTTATATTATCGGTTTCAGTTATTTTATATATATATATATTTTTTATTTATTTTTTAAGTAACAAAACGTTGAAAATGCAAACACCTAAACTATTAATAGAAAATTAATGAAGTGATTTATGAGACGATATATATATATATCAATAGTGGCGAAACATATTTCGCATTTGTAAATTAAACTGATTTCAACAATTTAACATACATAATGATAAAAGTTGATGTATGAATATACTAGTATAATTACAAAACATATAAGAAGTATCTAATCATTATATATAAATCTTTAAGAGATTACTCTATTCAATAAGTATTATAAATCAAATAAAAATACTAACATATATACATAAACCCATATTAAATTTATATAAACACTAGTATATTTATAAAAAAAATTAAAAAAATTAGGTGATTCGGTTCGGTTCGGTTATTTCGGTTTTTGAAAAAGGAATAACCGTAACTGAACCGAATGTTTCGGTTTTGGTTTATTTTGGTTCGGTTTTCTTTTGGTTTTTTGTTCGGTTCTGTTTTTTCGGTTTGATTATTTTGGCTAATTCGGTTCCGGTTCGGTTAATTTGGTTTTTTGCTCACCCCTAAAAAATGGTCAAAACCTGTTAATGCTCTGTCAAAAACCCAAACCTACCCCCTAAAAAATGGTCAAAACCTGTTAATGCTCTGTCAAAAACCCAAACCTACCCGGAACTCGTTCCATACCTACCCGGTTATTGACCTTGTTGACTAAACCAAAATTGGTTCCATATCTCCCTGGTTATTGACTTTGTTACCAAAACTGAAACCGGTTCTTATAAAAACCCTCTTGGACACCTCTAATTTGAAGTATTGAGAGCATTCACATCCTTTTTACACCTTTATCATTACAGTAGAACCTTTATAATACTCGATAAATTAATGACTTCGATAAATTTAATAATTTGCTCGGTCCTAACTTGGGACCAGTACAAAATTGGACCTCAATCGATAAAATAATAAGATAATAATTTTTTTGAAATCTTAATGTAAATAGATTGCTCCCAACGAAACTATAAATTAATAATTACAAAAATATTCCAAAATTCTAGGATGGTTTAGTAAAAAATGAATCTGCATTCACTTGTTTTTTGTGAACTTTAAATATATATTTAGTTCATCTTTAAATCTCACAATTATACCTAAGAGTTGAAGTAGTATATTCTCGTATTGCAACAAAAAGTTATGAAGATTTGTATTCTAATAAGCGAACTCTTTAAATTAATAATTTATTAATTTATCGATATAATAATGTTTCGCTAAATTAATAAAATATCATGGTCCCAACATTATTAATTTATAGAGGTTTTACTGTATTTTTTTCTCTAACCTCCACTCACAACCACTATTAAAAAGTATTAAAAAAATAAATAGAGAATCCCTATACCTCAAAATTTCTTTTCAAATTTAAAAATTTTCTGATAACCACTATCAGATTTTCTCTCTCTTCTACTCACAACCTCTCTCAATCATTATCTAAATTATACCAAACCAGTCATCAGTTTTTTAAAGAATGAGTCGTGAATGCTGAACCATAATACAATCCAGATTAAAGAATGGGTTGTGAAACCCACTCACAATCCACAAGGCACAAACCACAATACATTATCCTTACAATAATCCATACTATTTTCACGTAATTTCCGTAGTTTTCAATCTTATCAGCAATTTTGATTTATATATTTGTTCGTATTATTATTAGAATATTTTATTTGTTGGGTCCTACTTTAAAATTTACCCATTTTTTTTCCTTAAATTGTGACAACAAGCTCATCGATGATGGATCCACTATTATTCTTTGAAGTAAATATATTATAATACTAATAATAAATATACATACGTTACCATCATATCCCTTGTAAATGAGTGGACTTAAATAAAGAAAAACAAAAAGAGTGTGGAGGATACAAGTGGGTCAACATGAAAACCGGCATTGGATCACTCTGGTCCAAACTCCAAATTCCATGACATCCCAATGATGCTGACCAGAAACGTTTAACTACTTCTTTCTTTCGTTAATATCAAGACTTGCAGTGGCATTTTTTCTAATTTTCTTGCATAACCAAGTTTAAAAGCTCCAACAAAAAAACTTCTTTTAACAGCCTAAAATTATTAAAATTCATGGAGTAATATTTGTGTTAAAACTTCGTGTTCAAATTGAGTCAAGGAGTAGTTTTACTTGGGATATTGTTTGAAAAGACTAATGTGTTGTTTGTTTAGTTCTCAATAGGGCTTTTATTGGTTCAGATCTTTTACTGGTTCAACACTTAATTCAGACTATTTGTTTTGCGAGCAGATGTCTGAATGATTATGATATTTGCCTCTGGATGGTTAAGCATTCTTTTGAATCTGAATGATTAAGACCTCTTATCTGAATTGGTCAGACATTTTCCTCTTAACGGTTAAGCATTATATTGGCTCTTAATGGTTCTGATCTTTTACTGGTTCAACATTTAATGATTAAGACCTTTTACTGTTTCAGCACTTACTCATTCAGAAGTTGCCAAAGAGGCCCTTAGTATCTTGTATTGGTCAGTCACCAACAATGATCGAGTGGAAAGAGCAACAGGTTAAGCATAATGCTTGAGTGTGCGTGTCCCTATCACACAGCTCTAGGCACCCAATAACCTAACTGTCTAGTGTGTCGTTGTGTCTTACCCTTTTAGCGTGGGTGGCGTAGGCCGGTCAATGACTCTATATACCCATCTTTTCTATTGAATTTCAAGTAATCATAGTTAGTATTTGTTATGTGTAAAAACCTGTAAGCATTAGTCATATGTCATGATGAGCAAGTGTGAAAAAAATGCATGTCACACAGGTGCAACACCTCATGACCTCAATACCATCTTACTCACATTCTGTTCATTTAAGAGGGGCATAATGAATGAGTGTGACTATGTGTGAGTAAGTTCTTTTATACACTTTATATTAGTTAAAATGACTAAATTTTAATATTATATCATAATAGTTTTTATATAACAGAAGTTCAACAATAAATAAATTAATTAAAAAACATAAAACAAAAACACATATCCGTTCTAGGATGGTGATTAGGGGTGTAAACGAGCCGAGCCGAGCCTGGCACTGTTCGAGCTCGGCTAGTGAAGAATAATGAGAAGCTCGAGATCGAGCTCGGCTCGGATCGAGCCTGATATTTGAAGATCGAGCTCGGCTCGTGACAGGGTTTTTAGGCTCGAGATCGGCTCGACTAAGCTCGATTATTATTCTATGAGTATACGAGCCAAAGCTCGGCTCGCGAGCTCGTTTATAAAAAACGTAAACAAGCTCAAGCTCGGCTCGTGAGCTTGATTTTAACATCTGGGCAGTAAAATCAAAGCAAAGTTGAATTCATATACGATTGAGGTGTAATAAACCTCGCCCTCGTACGCTTTGCCCCCCGTCGGGAGCTCACGGATTTGTTTTTGGTTGCCCGGTGAGAACTTCCCAGTAGGTCACACATCCTGGTATTAAGTTGAATTCATATACGATTGAGGTGTAACACCCTCGCCCTCGTAATCACCAAAATTGTCCGGTTTGCCCCCGTCGGGAGCTCACGGATTTGTTTTTGGTTGCCTGGTGAGAACTTCCCAGTAGGTCACCCATCCTGGTATTACTCCCATCTGAGCACGCTTAACTGTTGAGTTTTAAAGCTCCACAGCCTTCTAAGCCCAAAACGTGTTGGTGATTAAAGAGGCTAGGCATTACTTATGAACCAGGAATCTCTCCTGTCCACGGCCGATGTGGGAGGTTGCCATAGGTGTTGTAATCACCCCCTCC
>WOUH02000009.1:8204303-8219696 GCA_009936405.2 Stevia rebaudiana
TGTACACGTGGCTAATGACGTGTCTGAATTTTGGTGAAGTTGCTGACGTGTCATTAGCCACGTATACAGATTGCTGATGTGTCATTAGCCACGTATACAGATTGCTGACGTGTCATTAGTCACGTGTACAGACACGTCAGCAACTTCATAACGGCGTTAGGCGGGTTTTTAACGGTGGGACCGTTATTCAAACAAAAAGTAAAAGGTGTGACCACTAACGGTGATATTTTCAGTTGGGATTATTATTGGCCAATACCCAAAAGGTGGATTATTTTAATCCAATTTGCCTAACAAAAAATATATTATCTCGGTTCATTACATTGGCCACTACGCAACAATCTTGTGGTTGCATAACGGTGAGGTTGAGGATGTCCTTACGGCATGCGACGTTGCGGGATTGATGAATTTGACAGTGTTGAATAAAAATGTGTACTTGAACGGAATGGATAAAAAGATGATGTCTAGGTTAGTATGTGGTAAGGATAACTTTGAAGTTACGATTGATAATAGATTGATAATAGATAGTTAATGATTAAAGTAGTATCAAAACGATTGTATAGATAGTGTTTGTTAGTTTCTTTTACAAAGAAAAATAGTTAAGATTAGTATATCAACAACAAAAATAACTAACTACATAAAAGCCATCCCGCAATCATTTGTTCTCGGCCTTATTTGCTTTTAATTAAAACTCGAGATACAGAGCGGTTACAAACTTACAATAACATTAACACATGTAAATACCATATATATAAACCTAAAACCGTACGTTATAAACCTCAATGTTCATTTTTCATGCCAAGCATGGTATCCAACACAAGAAAATAAACCTTTAACTGATTATTTTTCTCTATATAAGTGTCCACAAACCATATGCCCAATGCACCATCCATCATACATTTCAGTTGAACCAAAATCACCAATACATCCAATTGTTTTTACCATGAAAACGCTGAAATCGTTGCTTCTATGGCTTCCATTATTGATAATTTCTTGGGTCATTGAATATCCAATCAACGCGCAACAAACATTTTTTGCGATACCGCCTCTACCACCATTGGTACCTTATCCGCCATATAAACCAGCTCCATCACCTGAGCAACCGAAAAAAGTGAGATGTGGTTCTCGTTTGTTCCCAGCTTGTTACCAGCAATGGCAACTTTGTCCAGTCGACTGCCCAAACACTTGCAACGTGGATTGTGTTTCCTGCAAGCCTGTCTGTAGTAAGTTGTTTTGGCTTGATCTATCAATTTCTATTGTAGCATCTTCTTTTATCTTTTATAAACTTTTGACCCATACTTGAAGGTTGCAACATACCGGGAGCTATATGTCAAGACCCTCGATTCGTAGGCGGAGACGGCGTAACATTCTTCTTTCATGGCCATAAAGATCAAGATTTCTGCCTATTATCCGACTCCAACCTCCACATCAACGGTCACTTCATCGGAAAACGCAACCCAAAACTCACTCGCGACTTCACATGGGTGCAATCCATCGGAATATTATTCGACAATCACAAACTCCTTGTTGGGGCAAAGAAAACATCAACATGGGACGATAACGAAGAGCATCTCTATATAGCCTTTGATGATACACCTCTATCTCTAGGGGGCAAAACTGGAATTATCGTAATTCATCTCTAATGATCACTCGTACAAGCCCGACTAATGGTGCTGCAATTGAAGTGCAAAATAGTTTCAGGATTATGATTAAGGTGGTCACAATCGATGCGGATGAATCACGAGTTCAGGGCTATGATATTACGAATGATGATTGTTTTGCACATTTGGAATTAGGGTTTAAGTTTTATAGCCTAAGTGATTCAGTGGATGGTGTTTTGGGACAGACTTATAAGGGAAATTATGTAAGTAATATTAAGGTGAGCGCAAATATGCCAGTAATGGGTAATATACCAAAGTACTCTACGTCAGGTATATTTGCTACTGATTGTGTTGTTTCTCGGTTTGGTCGTCGGAATGACATTCCGGTGATGGAAGCCGGTAAGGTGTTCTAGTCATGTACTTTTCATGAAAAGTAATATTATAAAATAAAATGCATACTTTTGATGCCTTCATATATCGATATGTTTGAGTCATTTCATCTATTTCCTACAACACATTTTGGCTGGTGTCATGGCATGATCTATTGCGTTTTTATATCGCTTCTATAAACTTTAAATTTCCACTTCTAGAAGCACCAAATACAAAACTGAAACAATTTGAGGTATGCCCAAATTGTTCTCTCAAAGAATTAAGTGAAAATAAAGATACAAGGCAAGCTAGACTATATTGATTCAATGTGAATGAAAACATAATGCATACTATTAACAAACCATATAATAGACAGGTAAATTAATGTCTATGGTACCACTAAATATGTAAATTATATACATAGTATATATATATATTTATATATATATATATATACACTATATAGATTGTGGTTAGGATAAAAAGTTATAAAAGTGTAAAAAGTCTAAAAAGTCGTATTAAAAGTGTAAAAAGTCGGGTCAAACGAACTCCGATTGACCTCATTCTGGCGGCGTTAGAACCGTCTCGATGAACCCTAAATAAACTTATTTTGGTTTAGCTTTTAAGTGTTTAGATTTTTGCTTTTAAGGTTATATTTTAATTTAGCCTATATATTTAGCCTTTAGGGTTTAGTTTGGGGTTTAGCTTGGGGTTTAGCTTTATGTTTAGGGTTTAGCTTTAGGATTTAGAGGTTTAGGGCTTAGTATTAGGGTTTAGAATTAAGGTTAGCTTTTGGGGTTTAGATAAAAGTTTTTAAGCTTATATTTCAATTTAGGGTATTTTATTTAGCCTTTAGGGTTTAGTTTTGAGGTTTGACTTTATGTTTAGGATTTAGCTTTAAGATTTAAAGGTTTAGGGCTTAGCATTAGGGTTTAGCTTTTAGGGTTTAGTGTTAGTTTTTTAGGATTTAGCCTTATTTAGGGTTTAGATTTAAGGTTTAGTTTTTAGGGTTTAGCTTTAAGGTTTAGGTTTTATGGTTTAGCTTTAGGGTTTAGGTTTTAGGGTTTTAGTTAGAGCTTGAAAAGACGGTTCTAATGCCGCCGGAATGAAGTCAATCGGAATTCATTTGACCCGACTTTTTACATTTTTGACCCGCCTTTTTAGACTTTTTACACTTTTTTCACTTTCTAACTTAACCTCACCCTACAAAATATATACATGTATACGTGTTCACATTTATATTTTTGTTACAAACGTAAGAGGATGCGGAGTGGAAGTGGGGAAACCATCCGGGAGATGATGTGGCGTCCGAGGAAAAACGGGAACACCACCCCCCACTTCCGGGGTGGTGAAAAATAGGGAGAACTCACCGATTCTCACCGAAGGAGGAGAAGAAGAAAAAGAGGGGAAAGTGAGAAGAAGCGGGGAAAAGTGGGACGACATCGTGTAAAATGAGAAAAAGTGAGGAAACTATGGAAGCTGATGTGACGCTAACGTGAAAGCGGGGAAAAATGGGATGACTCCCTCCCCTCTAATTAATTGATATGTTGTATATGTCAAATCTTATATATGCCATGTTTATATCTTTATTTGACATTTATATATTTATAACCAGTAATATATAAAATTTAAAATGTACTATTTTCACTCTATAACTTTGCAGTATTTTAACCATCCGGTATAAACCAAAATATACCATTATAAAGTTCATGGATCCGGTTTATAATAAACTTGTTTATATTACAAATCTCACACCTAATAGTCAACACATACACGCTTTTAATAGCTTTAATTGAGCCGCTTTTAATTATCACTATCTAAAAATTATATCTATATCCGTGAAATTTATTTGGGTGTACGATTATACCTTCTGAGATTGGTTCGTGTACACGAATCCGATTAGGCAACCGTGAACCCGATTCAAGATCCGGATACACCGTTAAGCTCTGTTTTGCACCACGAGTCTAACCAAGCAACCGGTTTTTGTTGTTGACTGAGTTTGACCGGATTTGACCACAGTTGACCAAGACTCGAGAGGGTTGGGAATGACCCGGATGACTCGGAAACCACAGATCTGTTTAAATATGAACAAGATTTAGACATTTAACTATGAAAATGAATAGATCCATTGAGAAATGTTAAAATACGGACATGGTTAATGATCCAAAGTTATAGATCGAAAGTTTAAACAACAGATCAATGTTTGCAAGAGTTTAGCTCACCATAGCTCGCCTTAACTCGTCTGATACATGGCTAATCGAGGTATGGAGCGGCTCTATCAACTGTTGGTCTCGAGCCAAAGAACAAAATCACAGAGTCACCATCATGACCTCCGATTTAGCGAGTGATGAAGTTTACAAAAACAGATCGGAAGTTTGGTTGTTGAAATCCGGTACTCCAGCCAAAGGAGAATGGCCGTCGACTGGTTCAACCGAGGGTCGTCGACACCTCATCATCTCGACCATTGACTCGTTGCCGAGACTCAGATGGAGACAGGAGGAGTCGAACAGGAGTGAAGCTCGTGGAGGTGGGGGCTGGAGAATCCGCCGGATTTTGGTCGGTGACCGGTTTCTCTTTCTCCTTCATGACTTCTCTCTCTCTCTAATTCTTGAGCTTCTCTCTCTCTCTATATATGTTTCTCACAAATGGGGAAATGAAAGCTAGCTAGTAGTTGTGAGTAGTTGTTACCCTCTACATTTCTTTCCATACGATAATTAAACACGTGAGATGAGTCAATGTTATTGTCGCCGGAACTTTCTCCGGCCAGCGGAAAGGGGTGTGGTGAAGCTGTAGTGTAAAGAGAAAGAATACGGAGGGAAATGCTTTTGGTAAAACTTGAAAGTGAAAATAAATGGGCGGTAAGTGGTATCAAATATTTAAGTATTTTATTATGTTTATATGCCTGTCATGTAGTACATTTGAGACCCCACCACCTCATGTTTTTAAGACAATTCATATTTACCCAAAGTAAATATTTTATGTTTCTACTGAAAGGTATTCATATGATTAACTTTGAAGAATCTACATGAATTTTAGTTTTTTACGTTTATTTTTAGACTATACGAACTAGTTATATAATGACCGCTTTATGTGATATAAGGTTTATAATTTTTTATAAAGTTTGGAAATAAATTCTTTTTTGCTTATCATATTAAGGTTATAAAAACGTAGAGAACATTTTTCTTCATGTAAAATGTCTTACATATAAATATATTTTGCAAAAAAAAACATAAAACTAAACATTAATGTTAAATAATATAATAAACACAACGGTAAAAGAAATTGCTAATAATTATAAATGTTTAATAACGAACATGAAAATCTACAATATTTAGTCGAGTTGCTTGTGATTTACTCGATCGTTTGTAAACACTTAAATCTAGTCAAACTTAAATGAGCTTGAATATTGTCACACTCCAACTCATTCTCGCACAAATTAAACGAGGCAAACTTGAGTTTAGGGAATTGAGCTCAACATGAGTCGTGCTCTAGTTTGAATTCACGTAACTTCAAAGAGCCTTGGGGAAGGGGAAACCACAGTACACCGCCAGGGGCGGATATACTAAGACGGTAGCGGTATCCACGGCTACTGCTCAACCGACCCGCGCAGTGTAAATATATATATATATATATATATATATATGTATATATATATATATATGTGTGTGTGTGTTTTTATAACCAGATACCGCTAACCGAAGATCTGGATACCCTGCAACTGTGATTTTATAAAAAGAATGTCAAAAACCGACTCCCTCAAACCCGGGGTTTCGGAGTTGCATTCGTGTCCGCAGGTCGTGCGAGCGACGCATTGGTTTAAACAAATTTTGATCCAAAACCCGTTTTTGCACCCTCCTAGGCAGGTAGGACCGGACCTATGGTAAAATTCATCACAAAACCTTAAAAGTTAAAACACATTATGAGGTTTATCCTTATAAACCAACTGTGTTCACCCCACCAATGTAAGACAATGTGAAACTCACATATGAAACATTTTATTGACACACATAGTTTCAACATTATATTGAGCTTTAAAGTTAAGATTTCTTTTCTATATATTACAAAAAGCTTCACAAAAATTAAATAAATGTAGTTAAACAGAAATAACGCACCTTATAAAATTTATAATTTATTTTTAATGTTTGATGCCTAGACTTATTGTATATTTAAAGGTCTGTTTATTTTGATTGTACGTAAAACTATTTTGATGGTACCTAAAGTTTCTATTTTTTTATTTAAAAGCAGTTGAAAAAATTAGTTATTTATGTGGTATATATCTTAACGTGTTCTTTGTATTATATGTGGTATATATAATTTTTAAGTGTTTTTATATATTGTCGCCTCGCGTACGAAAAACGAGGCGCTTTATCGCCTCGCGACTCGGTTTTTGACCCTGTATAGGATAAATAAAAAATTGGATACAGCTAAACCAAATTTCTAGATCCGTCAATGTACACCGCCGTCACGCGCTGGAGAAGGAGCTGGCCGGCGCTCGAGATTTTGGTCTCTCTCTCTAGCCCTTTCTCTCTGTACACTGCACTGTCTCTCTCTCTCTCACACTATGTGTGTGTGTTTTGTGTGTGTGTGTTTCAAAATGAAGGAAAAGGAAAAATATTCCTTCTCTACACTGTACTCTCTCTATCTGTCTCACATTATTTGTGTGTTTTGTGTGTGTGTGTTTCAAAATGAAGGAAAAGGAAAAAGATTCCTTCTCATAAGCAGGATTTGTATACTCTATTATCGCGTATTTGACTCGTCCCGTGTCACAATATTCTGCCACTGATTATTACTTCTCGGCTGAAATCTATATAAGTTAATTAATATAAACGTTCTCAGAATTAGTAATTTCGTCTGGTTTGATTAATTTGGTAAATAATAAATTCTAAACGCTTTAATCAAATCAAAGTTATTGATGGTTGATGGTGATGGTTTTATATTGAATGAATTGACCCAACCTTGACCCAACCAAAGTTTTGCCCAATTTTCATACTATTAAACTCCATTCTAACTAAAAATATTAAGAAACCCACGTATCATATGTTGAGGCTCTATTTGAAGATACTAGGCGGAGCAGAAAAACACTCGTTTTTTTTTTTTCATCAGATCATAGCAACAACAAAAACTTAAAAATTGAAAAATAATGATAATTATTCATACCTCAACGAAAAATGAAGCATACCTGATGTTACGAATGTATCCGCCGAACCGAAACTCATGCTACTTACGAAACTCTTGCATTGTTTTTCTAGACCCTTCAAGTTTCAAAACTTTTATAATTTTGGATATTAACAATCCTATTGATCAAAGATATAGTCAAAGATAGATATTATTATATTAAGTGAAAATATCACAGAAATGTAACCAAGTTTACATGTTGTTCTAATTAAGTCATTGAAATTTTATTTGTCTCTTTAAAATAACTGAACTTTAGTTTAGTGTTCTAATATTGTGTAATTACCAGGTCACCGGGTAATCATTAATTTTTTTAAGTTTATATTTGAAAAGTCCATCTGATCTCAACTTTGTTTTTGAAAATTATGATAAAGTAACAATGGGTTGGGTTCAAATAAGGAGGAGGCTTAGGGTAAGGAGGGTTTTGGTAACGACACGTGGTAGGTGGGAATTTTTGAAGGAGGGGTACATTGGTAATTGTGTCCGGCTCGCCAAAAAAAAAAAATTAAAAAAAATTTCAAAATTAAAAAAAAAAAAAGTTTTAAATCAATTTTTTTTAAAGAGAAAAAATATTTATTTTTTTAAGTTTTTAAAAAAATTAAATTTTTTTTTAAAGTGAACTGAACCCAATGCATCGTTGTGTTTTTTATATGCATCGTTGTGTTTTTTATACGCATCGTTGTGTTTTTGATATGTATCATTGTGTTTTTGATATGCATCATTCTGTTATACGATGTGTACGTTTTGTAGGTTTTTGTGTCATGATTTGTGTTTTACGACTGTCATTGTGTTATACGATTGTGACGATATTACCCTTCATGTCTTTTCAAAGTTCCGAATAATTATAAAAATACCACCGCGTTAATCCTGGCCGCTGATCAAAAGATCTAATGGATGGGATGACTTCTTACCCTCCTTACCCTAAGTTTCCTCTCTACTATAACCTCACCCTAAGAAACATCTCACTTTTATGAATAATCACTAATATGACTAGAGTAGAAAGATACGAGCTTATAACACTTATATAGTTATACAAAACGAAATAAACTGGGTTTTAATGTTTCCATGATTATAAGAAAAATCTTGTTTATAAGTAAATTAAAAGTGAAATCACAAAATCGTAAATTACGTGTTTTTTTTTATATCTTCTATACAAAGTAAAAAAAATTGGTTTTCCATACATTTTGTTGGAACATATAAAAAATCTGGTTGGTAAATCATTCAAAAAGTCAAATCAGAAACTGCAAAATCCCACCCAATCTTCCTACTTTGATGTATAAACTAAATTAATTTTCTTTGAATGGCATTTGATTATGATATATTGACATTTCATATTCTACAAATCTACAAGTTAATGCAAAAAAGAACTTGTACGTCAATTTGACTACAGTTTTAATAAATTTTTTGGATGAGCTGTGTTTTCCTTAATTTATCAAAATTATAATTTTTTTAATAAAACTATCTCTTAAAAAAATCATTACTAATTACCTCATGAATTATAAGCTACTTTAAGTTCAGAAAACGACTACTTTTACAAAGTTTGGCAGTAAACAAATTGGGTGTTGACAACTACCAAAGGTAGTTGACTTGAGAACAACAAGAATGAATTTTTTTTTGTTTCATTAATGCAAGTTTATGTCAACTAGAACTAGTAGAACCCTAGAAGACTTAAACATGTATGTTAAAAGCAAAAACGTGAAAGATTTTTTTAACATTTAGAATTTTTTTTGAACGGCAAACATTTAATATTAATATTTTATTAACCATGTCTCTTTCTTAGGAGAAGAGTGTATGGTGTGAGGAATGTTGGTAAGCGATGTTTGTACATATTAGTGTTTTAATGTTTTTAATAGAAATGATTAATTATAAATTTAGTCTTAGTTTAACAAAAAAGGAATTTGAACGCCGTTGTTTTCACGTACCACGTATGCTGTCTGAACCGGGCCCACCGGGCAGCGGTGAAACAGACGCCCTTGATGCGCGGGAATCCCGTGGAATAGGTAAACCCTCGCTCCCCATCGGAAGCGATAACTGACCTTTCATTTGTTCTCCATTTAAACTGTCACAAGTGAGATTTAAACTCATGACATCCATATTAAAACGTAGAATCTTGAGACAAGTTTGCTAGACTTTACTTTAGCAAATAATAACAAATGATAAATTCAACACACTACAAAATCATAGAAAAATTCTAACTATATCTATAATTCCTAAAACGTAGAATCTTAAATATGACGAAATCATTGGATAATCCTAAATTACTTTTGCTTTATTGTTCAAACAAGAAATAAATGACAATTGTCGAGTCAAATTTGATTTCTCACAATCTTACAAAGTAACAACTTTAATATATTTAATGCATACTTAAATTAATTTTTAGGTAAACATTAGAATGCAAATCCATTTCCCCAATAAAGCTGGTATTCCAGCTTTACCCCCAGCCTCTGTCCAGTATAAGTCCAAAGCTGTTGGTTTCCATCTCCAGATACCCTAAAATCGAGACGATGCAAAGAAATTTGGGGAAAAAGATAATTCACCGTATATTCATCGAACATGAATGAATATTGAAGATTGATATCTTCTTGAAGAATGTTGCAAATCACCAACCGAATTTTCCTCCTAAGATCTGTCAACAAAATCTCTTCTTTTTATCAGAATCCTTTTGTTTCTATAAATTCATCATTTATCGATTGATTACATCCATCAAGGATTCAAATCATGGGAGGTGATAGCAAATGGAGGAAGTTGAAGCTCGCTATTGGGCTAAATACGTGTCTATACCTCCCCAAAACCACCGGCGACGATGAATCCACCCACTCACCTTCTCCTCGTTCAGATGCTCATCACCGGATGCCCACCACTCCGACTCCTTCCTCTTCCGGTCTCCAGATGTGTAAATACGGCGTTAAATCGTCGTCTAAGGTACTTCTGAATATAAATTCGTTGTTCATCAGAATCATTTCACTTTGTCATGTTAATTCTGTATAATTCTGTTAATTGTTTGATTAAAACTTCGCGATCGGTTTTATTCAGAATAATTGAAGAAAATACCAGTGATAGTGATTAACTTTAGATGTCAAGTTAGAAACTTAATCATAATTGATTCATCAGATGACATTTAAGTGTTCTTTTAGACGGAACGATTTAAGCTAACTGGTTAGGTTTAACTTTTTTATGAATTAAGAGATATTTTGCTAGTGGCTGATAATGATGATTAGGATGGATCAGTACATATACAACACAATACAGGAGGTGGGGATGAGATAGTGATGTATTTTTTTGGTGTCAAGTTGTTTTCAACTCTTAATGGTTTGATGGACCCTTAGTGTCTCTTTGAAGATTCATTGGTCTATAATTATTTCCAAAATCATCATTATTTTTTTAATGCTCATTGTGCTTTTTTAATACACATATTGGTTTTTCACCTTCTCCACTATAATTAAGCGAATATATTAATTCATTTTAAGATCGATAATAGATTGTTTTGTAATTGATTTATAGTAAGTGGAATAATATGAATATATATGATCAACATCCAAATTAATCTTTTTTACTTCTCCTTGTTGAATGTAAAGTACTTTGTGTGGTCAACACCTTCACTTTTACACATAAAATCTCTCTCTTCCCTTTTCATAGTTGAATTAACACTTTTTTTGGACTTTACTTATGGAGCATAAAATTGATGAAAGTAAGTTTAGCTTTGAAAAGAGTAGAAAATCTTTAGCTTATTCTTATTGATTGCTAATTCTTTTCCTACATGTTATTGCTTTTGACTATATGATGCAAATGCTTTTCTTTATTTCCTTGAAACCTCATCATCGGGATACCAGTTAATGATCTTTACTTTATAAAGTTTCCATTTTTTTAATCATTAAGAATAACCCACATCACAAGTTGGCCACCCAAAAGACATCTATTCATTATGCCAAAGTGGTTTTCAACTTTCATAATCTGATTTAACATGATATTCTTTAAAAGATCATACCTAATTGTTCAATATCAGAGTACTGCATTAAACCTGATGATGTTTTTCCTTACTTTTTAAAAGGTCATATGTGAACAATAAAAACAAGAAGTGCTTATTTACATAAAAAAGGAATTTAATTATCATTTACTATTAGGTTATTAAACAATTTGGTTAAAATCATGATATTATTAATATAGATAGATCTTCAAATTTTCCTATTTTTAGTTTTATATATTTTCAATAAAGAATTTCTTTTTGGATTGCAGCAATTGTGTGCAATATGCTTGACGGCAATAAAACCAACCGACGGTCATGCAATCTTCACTGCAGAATGTTCACATTCTTTCCATTTCCATTGCATTACATCCAATGTAAAACATGGAAATCGCGTTTGTCCCATTTGTCGCGCACAATGGAAACAAATTCCTTTAGAAAGATCGGGTTCTTCGCGTGTGAAATCGAGTACAGATTCCAGTTCATGGATGATTTTACAAGGTATGCCACATCAGCAACCGTACTCCAACCGTGACACTTCTTCACTATTACAAGCCCCTGAACCATCCATCTTTGATGATGATGAATTAGTCAACCATAAAGTTGAAGAAGTAATTTCTGTTGATAATAATTCCAATGAAGTAGTTGAAATGAAAACATATCCTGAAATTACATCAGTTGCAAAATCAGCATGTTTTGATAATTTTGGCATTTTAATAAATCTAAAAGCTCCTGTCACTAAAGGAGATCTAAACGCGCGTGCACCGTTAGATTTAATAACCGTTCTTGATATTAGCGGTAGCATGACCGGTACCAAGATTGCTTTACTTAAACAAGCTATGGGCTTTGTAGTCCAAAATCTCGGCCCGTTGGACCGGCTTTCTGTTATCGCGTTCTCTTCATCAGCCCGTCGCCTTTTCCCGCTTCGTCGGATGACCGAAACCGGGAAACAAGAATCTTTACAAATGATTAACGCGTTGGTTGCTAACGGTGGGACCAATATAGCGGAAGCCTTAAAAAAAGGAGCCAAAGTGATGAATGAGCGGAAATTCAAAAATCCGGTAAGCAGTATGATATTATTGTCAGACGGGCAGGACACGTACACGAGCATAAGCCCGCGAAGGCACGGTTCAAAGCCCGATTACCAATCACTGTTACCGTCTTTTATGCAAGTTAACAAAGACGAAACCCGCATACCGATTCACACATTTGGGTTCGGTATGGATCATGATGCATCTGCAATGCACTCGATTTCAGAACATTCTGGTGGGATGTTTTCGTTTATAGAAGCTGAGAGTGTGATACAAGATGCTTTTGCTCAGTGTATTGGCGGGCTTTTGAGCGTTGTGGTTCAAGAATTACGGGTTGAAGTCGAGTGTGTTCATCCCGTGTTACGCCTCGGGTCTATTAAAGCCGGGAGTTATAAAGTTGTTATGAACGGGAATGGAAGATCCGGGTTTATTGAAGTCGGTGATTTATACGCCGAAGAAGAGAGGGATTTTCTTGTAGATATGGATATTCCGGTTGAAGAATCGGTTAACGAAATGTCGTTGGTGAAGTTCAAAGTTACTCATAAGGATCCGATAAAGAAAACGGTTGTTACGATTGGCGGAAACGGAAACGAAGATGTGAAAATCTCGAGGCCTGAGTCGACTTCAGGGACTCAGATCGCGTCGATTGAAGTTGACCGGCAAAGGAACAGGCTTAGAGCCGCGAGCGCGATAGCCGAAGCGCGAGTCGCGGCTGAACGTGGTAATTTAACAGCGGCAACGTCGGTTCTGGAGGATTGCCGGAAAAGGTTGTCGGAATCTGTGTCGGCGCGTAGAGGTGACCGGTTGTGTATCGGTTTGGTTGCTGAGTTGAGGGAAATGAAAGAGAGAATGGCTAGCAGAAGGGTGTATGAGTCTTCGGGTCGGGCTTATGTTTTGTCTGGTTTGAGCTCGCATTCATGGCAGCGAGCCACGGCTAGAGGTGACTCGACCGAGATGACGAGCCAGATACAGAGTTACCAGACACAGTCAATGGTGGACATGGTTAACCTGTCTCAAACAATGTGTTTAAGTAGGAGTCCTTCAACATCTATGGCTAACCCATCACCTAAAAATAAAAAGTCATTAAGGTCAATATATTCATTTCCTCCACCTCAACCTAGATGATAATACAAGGGTGAAACCAAATCCTTATTAATGGCTTTTTGGTTATTTTAATTTGTGTCGTCGTTTTAGTGTGGAAAGTGCAAAAAAAAAAAACTTTATGTTTTGGATAAAAATTGTGGGTATATTTCTATATTGGATTGGCGGGTTGCAAGGAATGTCTCATTTGAGTAATTTATTAAATTATTAATTGAACTTAATGTTTTTTATGTAAAGTTGTTTTCTAAATTTCTTATTAAACAATGTATTAATTAATTTATTATTATATTTTTTTTTATAAAAATTTAGAAAAACTTTCATATGTAACTCCATTACGAAATGAGTAATAAGGATATCCGAAAATTTCGGAAGTCAGATTGTATCCGTACATGAAAATTCGGATATTTGAAATTTGGATATCCGAATTTTCGGATACGGTTTGAATATCCGCATTATTATCCTAAATATGCTTTTGTTTTTTTTCGTAATCAAACCATAATTAATCTAACTAAAGTTATAGAGGCATCTAAAAACATCACAAGTATGAGTTATTGCCCTAATTACTTATGATCTAGTTTTTCTTTTATTCATGTCGCGTTATCACGGATTTAACGGGTTAGAACCTTAACCGAACTTAAACATAAAATAATCATCTATGAAACCAAGGACCAGTGGGACATTGACAGTAGAAGGAAATATGAAGGTTTTTCTGTAAAGTCTAGCATGTAAGTCATGGGCCTCCGAATTACTTGTTGGGCCATTCGTGATTAAGGCAATAACTCACCGGGACCAATGTCTCCTGTCACACTTCGGCCATGACAGTTTATCCTACATTCAACACTTCGGTCGGTCATATAGGTCAGGTTGCAATGTCGAATGATCCGGATGGAGTGGTGAACCCATGAATATTTTTCAACGAGGTCACTAAGTTTTAGATATCTATCGATATGATTTACATTTTTTCAGTTGGGTCAAGTTGATTTTAATTATCCTCTCAACTGAATTTGTGATGTTAACTTGATCCTTAAGGGGTTTCGATTGTTACGGATCGAAACCATTGCAAGGTATGGGACTTGTCCCACATCGGTTGTATGGATAATTGATGTGGGGTTTATAACCCAAATGGGCTCTCTCACCCATCAGACTAGTCTTTTGGGTGTGTTCTCCCGTTTGGGTTGTAACAAAGTCTCTCACCCATAAGACTAGTTTTTTGGGTTGTGTTTTCTCGCTTGGGTTGTAACAATGATATCCGAGCCAACTCGGAGTGGTGGCCTAGAGGAAGCCATCCGTGACCAACTAAAACAAAACTTGTTTAGAAAAACATGTCTAAGAAACTAACTGTGAAGCAAACACAAGAGTCAAAAAGTCTTCATACCAGATGGCCGACTGACTTTGGTTAAATATATTTATATAGATAAAGAGTGAGACAACGATGAATATCGTCCTATTTTGAAACAGTTAAGTATTATAAAATTAAGGATGAAAAGTTCCATTTTGTTAATATATGAAATAAATAATTAATTAGTTAATAGTAGATTTAAATGTTTTTAAAGTTCCAAATTTGTTTTATAATTTAAGATAAAATAGAAATTATATAAAATTTACAAAAGTTATTTATTCTTGTCATGCGTCATCATATGATAATATGATATGATGTCAATATCTATTTAGAAAATCTTAAATAAGTTTAAATTGGACAAGGCCCGGGCCAAGAGCTAGAAGCTGGAAGCCACTTAAAACAGATGGGATGAGCGTTAATGACGGATAAAGAGCCAAGAGAATATTCGGCAAAGAAAGGGCGAAAGGAAAGGAATGGTTCTTCCCGACAAGAGGAAAGGGATGGAAGTCAGAGACGAATGAAAGGAAAGGGCTGGATCTTCCCGACAAGAGGGAGCGCAAGAAGGGAGCCTTCTTACCCACGAGGCAGAGACAGGAAACCAGGCAAGAAGCAACGTCTCTAAATGAAGAGGCAAAGAAGAGTTAGAGAGATCATTCAGGATTCAAGGAATTCATTTCATTCTAGTCTTGCATGACAACACTTGTATTCACTCTCAATGATAACTTTTAATGTTCTTAGTAGCAAGTAGGGGTGAGCACGGTTCGGTTTGGTTATTGCCTAAAACCGTAACCGTAACCGAAATATTCGGTTATTAGTTTTTAA
>WOUH02000009.1:8219796-8230160 GCA_009936405.2 Stevia rebaudiana
TGAAGGGACAAGGATCTAGGGCTATCTATTTGTTTAATATTGTTGTAATATATTAAATACACTTGTAATGTAAACACTTGCTTCCGCTATCAATGTAATAAACACTCTGATGTTATGAATATACATGAAATGTTTGTTTGGTATAATCGGAGTTGCGCATTATAAACCGGTTGACTCGATCTTGCTGTTTGACTGACCCGGTTAGTAACACTAACCGCTGCCTGGACCGGTCGGAGACCGGGGGCCGGGGAGCGGGGTGTTACAGTGGTGTTCTCTCGTTTGGGTTGTAACAATGTCTCTCACCCATCAGACTAGTTTTTTGGGTTGTAACAATGATAACCGAACCAACTCGGAGTGGTGGCCTAGAGGAAGCCAGTCACCAACGAGGACGTTGACCACCTTTTATCTAAAGCTACATTTTCTGTTAAAAAAAATAAAAATAAATAAGAGTTTAAAAAATATATCTAAAGCTACATTTAGGTTTCGTTTATAATTCTTCATTATATTCTGACGTTTTTTAAATCACGTGAGTACCTTTGCTGAAATTAATGAGACATTCGTAGTAAGTCCAACTCTGAGGGAAAAAAGAATTAAGATGGATTTGACGGAGATGGTTACAATACGAAGAGGAAAAATCATGAAAAAGATAAGAAGGATTCATGACTTTTGATTAAACAAATCAAAATTTTAAGATGAGATGGTCCATAATTCTTTATAATTCTTTATTGCACCAGAATTGGGAGGTTACCGGTGTCGAGCAACGCCTTACCCCAATAGACAGATTTCGTAGGTGTTGTCATACCATCAAACTTGTTAAGCTTAAGATTTTCCTAGTGCTATCAACGTGTTAAAACAATGTATCTTCTTCAAAAGACTTAACAGTTCAAACACAAGCACTATATGTATATATATTTAAAAGTAGAATTTAGAAAATGCGTGAGTTCAGTTTATAAAGAAACGATACTTTATGTATGGTATATAATGAATAAGAGATCATTTATAATAACGCAAGGATGAAGGCATTGAATTTATTTTTACGTATAAAAATGTTTTTAGTCATGACCATTGTTTATCAGAGATATTCAGGTGTGAAAATTACCATCCATTTGCTCAAATATAATAATGATTATTCAATTATTATAATTCAAAAACCAAGATGCATTCTCAGTTCCCAATAAATTGAAAAAGAATACGAGGGTGTTAAAAGACAAAACCTGAAAAAAGAAAGGACTAAATTCTAAGAGGGAAGGATTTCAAGTTATAATTTTGAAGCGCCCAAATGCCCAATTCTCTTGAACCGGGCCCACATCGTGAGAATTTACGTTTGACTGCCCCAAGATCCAACAAGCAAAACCCATGTAAAGTAAAATTAGTTTTAGTCACTTTTAGTCCTTTGTTAAATACAAAATGACTATTTTAGCTATTAAAAACAAATTTGTAAATATGCTAAACGCATCTTAATTTAAAACAGCCACAAATGATAATATATTTTGAATTGTTGATTTGAACTTGATTCAAAACTATAACAAGTCAAATAAGCTCCACGAATAGGCATCTCTGTACATGAATCCGTTTGTTAAGGTTAATAGGACTTTATGGTACAACATCCATACCACGAGCACCTCTTTCTTAGGTAAAACATTTTCGTAAAGTACATCAACATTAAATATATGACGTGGCCTTGTGTATGTCGTATTATTTATGAAGGTCTCACTGATGACATAAATTATATCATAGGCAAAAGAACCATTAGCGTGTGATTTAACACCTTGTATGATATTCTAGCCTACATCCCACTATAAAAGACCTCGATCTCTAAGGACAAGAGATTTTCTTCAACCACGACACATTTATTATCAACATACAACACAGTACCCCTCTCTTTCAAAAACCACGAATTACTTATTTCTAATTCAATTTAGTTCAATCTAAGTGAGTTTACAATACATTAGAAGCCATTAGCAATTTTGAACAACGACATCCATGTTGAAAGCTTCCTTAGGTAAACTTCTTGGATGGTAATTATGATTTAAAATCGTTTAGGACTAATTTTGTTTCTTTGCATTTAACAAGTGACTAAAGAGGTAATTTACAAAAAGAATAAAAAAAAAAGTATTAAATGCATGTGGCATAGTAGGGACCATGGTTGGTGATGTGTAAAAAGGACGAGAAGCAGAAGATAGTCCTCCAAAATCACCACCAGTTTACCACCAACATCACGATCACCATCCTCCACACCTCTGCAACTTCTTGAAGTTCGTAATCGGAGCTTACTTCCAGCTGACCGTTGTATCTCTCTCCTCACGAGTATAGTCCAGCATTATTAATGGCGATCACTGTACCTCTCAGCCGTTGATTATTTTCAAACAGAACAAATCCACCCAGTGAAGCTGCTGTTCGAAATTGATTGTTGCACGAGAACGACCTATGATTCAAAAATCTGAAGTTTCTGAAGCTTGTTAGCAGATTTAAAGCTCACATTCACTTTATTTGTAAGTCAAATTTGAGCTCCTTCGTCAAAACTCAGAAACACATGTACTTTCATCTCAAAATTGCATTGAGGATGATGATTTTTACACTTACATGTTCCGTTCTTCGTAAACTGTTTACTGTACAGATGTCCGATTGAGGTAGCTCGGCGTTGGTGGAAGTGCGAAGCTATATCTGGATCTATATCCTTGTTATTAGCTACGGTACGTCATTTTCCTTAATTTTTTGTATAAAATAGTTTTTGTGTTGAAAGCCTTCCGTGGATTTTAGTTTCTTCCTAATCAATCAATACTCACTGATTTGAAAAGAAAATGACGTTTCAACGAGATGTACAACGATTCAAACACTTAGTACAACTTAGGGTTCGTAATGATCAGAACGGTCTGTATATTCAGACGATCCGTGGGACCGAATTGTCAAACACGTTAAGCTTTTTCACATTGTTGTTTTCTTTGAAGCCAAGGCAAGGATTAGATTATTCGTTATTTGTGAAATCTTATAGCTGTATAGAACTACTGAAATTGAATCAGTACTGTTTCAACGTATGCAAATGATGGCATCAAACACTACCGTTTGATTAAATAAGTTTAATAATTGTGTGGTGTGGGTTTTTAATTTTTATTTGTTTGAAATTAGTTGAGGGGTCACTTTCGGATTAGCCAAAAGGCATCTGTCGTAGCCTGATAGAAGTGGTTGAAGGTGATGTACTTAAAATCTTTGCTATTTTCTTTTAAAAACCTGTAATTAGGTCACTATTGGACGTCTATTTCAAACAATTTGACATTTTCTGTATTAATATGTGATGGATATTGTTTGCCAATTATAGTCGGCATTGATCATTGCTCTCTGGTCTGCTTCTGCTAACCTGCTTTCACCTCCATTTTTGGTGGTTGTAAGGTGTTCTTTGGTCAAACCTGTTTAATGGTTTGGGCCAGTGTGGTTAATCAACCGGTAGGTATTCTTGATTTTGTTCATCTGTATCCCACTTAATTATCAAACTTAAAAGCAAACTATGAATGTGATATAGGTAACACATATGCAAAAATGATGAAGCGATTACGCATATATTATATATAATAATAATATTGTAGCATGTTAGCAAGTATTTTTTTTTAAATTTTGAATTGATGTTAATCTGCTTTATGGAACATTTGGGATAAAGTTATAGCAATTCAATTTATAATTCTTTTGCACACATGAATTAAAGGTTCTAAAGTTTATGTGCCTCTTTAGATGCATAAAGTCACAAACTATGAGCATTCCTTTTTTAGCATTCTAATTGAAATACAATATTAAAGAGATTCTTCCATTATATATACTATTCCACCTAAAGTTACCTTGTGTCTAGTAATTGCTAACTTTACTTATCTTTCATTAGTTTATTTGTATTCAAATTTTTTTGGGTTTATTTCTGTTTTCATGATTATTCTTAAAGTCTTCATGTTAAAAGCAGAAGAATGTTTGTTCCCCAAATTTCAAGTCAGACAAATATCTCAATCAAGATTTATACCAGATTCCAACATTGGTCATTTTATAACTCAATGCAGCTTTCCTATGCCCTAAAACCTCACTCTCTCCAGTTCCAGAATATATTTTTTTCCCAATTTTATAGCTCTTTTTTGCTGTAACAATGTTAAAATGCATAAAACATACTGTAAGCTGTATTTGCAGTAATTATTATTTTTTATTTTTTATTTTTTATTTTTACAATCATCTCATCCTTCTTCTTCGATCATGAAAAACATAGAGCATCTTTCGTATAACTGAACATCCAAAAACTTTTAATAGTGAAGATTAGAAGTTTCAATAGTATTCTTGTGATTCCATACTTAACATGTGTGTGTGTGTGTGTTTCTTCTCTGAATTTAAAGCAACACTTTTACCACCATCATTTCCTTTTGTCACAGTGTTTGGACTGAATAGATGAAGCTTCAACTTGATATTGTTTTGGCTTGCTTTATCAGCTTGATCTGTATTCAACACATATATTGCGGTTAGTATTTATTATAATATATACTTATTTACATAATTCCTATTTGGTCCTTTTTTAAGAAATCATTACTGTAATTTGAGCTTAGATTGTTACCTTTCATTGCAGATGAAATTTCAGACATAAACAAGTGGATATGTACATGTTATTCAAACAAACAAACTACTATTCCAACCAACTGTTCTTCATCATGTGATTGCACCTATGGTATGCTTACGTCATAATATGTCATTTACATTTTTTATATTATCTGCAAATTTATTTTATTATATTAATAATTTATTCATGACCTGTCTAATAAACAAATTCCAATAAAAGTCTTTCCATTAATTTTCTTATATTTGATATATTGATTTGAGTTGTACATTTTTGTGTCTGCTTATGCAGAAAGTACAAGTCAAAACAGATGGAAATGCATCTGTTCTGGCAATAGACTACCTGAAGTCGCTGCAGCCCGTGAATCAAATTGTTTCCTTTCCTGCGATTGCAATTCCGGTATATTTATTTCTTCTTCTTTAATAAAATAATTTCATATTTTTTCTAAAATATTAGATAAAATACTTTAATGTCTTTTCAACAGGAACTTTGAGTGACTCAAACTCTTCAAAAAAACAATTTTCGAGCAAATCCGTATTAATCATTTTAATACTATGCATGGTGGTCACAACTCTTGCAATTTTCTCTTCAATAATGTGTTATGTGTATCAAAAACACAAACTCCCTAAACAACTACCTTTATCATCATATGATAAAGATACAAGTTACAACAGTACTACCAACTTAATAAGCTATAAAACAACTTCAATCCCAGAATCCAAAGTATCTATTCAATCTCCCAACAATCCAATCACAGGTACTTACAATTCTAACAATTATTAATTTCATATCAAAAGTCAAAACATTGTTTTTGTTTTTTCTCAAACATGTTTTTGCATTTCGTCTTTTTCCAGGGTGTATACGCAAGACTTCATTCTTATTTAGGAAACAAACACGAACCGTACAAGGAACAATTACTAATTTTAGTTATTCTGAACTGGAAACCGCAACCAATAAATTCTCAGATTCTAATTTAACTGGAGTTGGAGTTAGCAGCCACGTGTATTATGGTCAACTGAGAGACGGTCGACTTGTTGCGGTCAAACGGCTTAAAGCCCAAAAAGGTCCAGATGCAGAAGTCACTTTTTTGACAGAGGTAACACATTAACCACTAAATATATTATATGAGTCTAAAAAACTGATTTAATTTACATTTTACAATAACTTTAATTTAATGTTCAGATTGAGCTGCTATCAAGACTTCATCACTGTCACGTGGTACCATTGTTAGGCTATTGTTTAGAGTATCATGGAAAACAACCTCAAATGCTTCTGGTATTTGAATACATGTTAAACGGTAACCTCAGAGAGTGTTTGGATGGCGTATCAGAAAAATGTCTAGATTGGGGAGCGCGTATCGCGATTGCAATTGGAGCTGCGAGAGGTTTGGAATATCTTCATGAAGCAGCTGCACCGAGAATCTTGCACAGAGATGTTAAATCAACTAACATTCTGTTAGATGAAAACTGGCGCGCAAAGGTAAGACTGTACAATGTGAATAAATAGATGTGTTAGTTATGTTATTAAAGTTTTGTTTTTGAATAAATTAATTATTATTTTATTAGATTACTGATCTCGGGATGGCTAAAAGTTTAGCAAGTGATGGTTTACCGAGTTGTTCTAGTTCACCTGCTCGAATGCAGGGGACTTTTGGGTATTTTGCACCTGAATATGCTATTGTGGGACGCGCGTCACTCATGTCAGATGTTTTTAGTTTTGGAGTCGTGCTTCTAGAACTTATTAGTGGTCGCCATCCGATATATAAATCACCTGACAAAGGAGGGGAAGAAAGCCTTGTCATATGGGTTAGTGGTTAGATTAACAATAATAATTACAGTTAATTAGACAGATGGTCCCTGTGGTTTGCGACAAGTAACAGGTTCGGGTATTAAGTTTTTAAAGTAGCATGTTTGAATTTTATGCTTTCAATTTCGTAACAGGTCTGGGTATTAACGCTCACTTCCGTTAACTTTTCCGTTAAATTTGGTTGAAATGACCAAAATATCCTTTGACTTTTTGCATGGTCAAAGTCAAAGGGTTACTTGGTCAATTCACCCTAATCTAACAGAATTTAGCGTTAATAGCCAAACTCATCACAAATTGAATAGCATAAAACTCAAACTTGTTACTTTTAACCGAAACATGTTACCTTACACAAATCATAGTTACCATTTCTGTAAGTAACTATTATTATGATCATTATTATTTGATTTTAAACATTTATTGCAGGCAACACCTCTTTTACACGATAGCAAGCGCGTGAGTAAAGAGTTACCGGACCCACGTCTAAAAGGAAAGTTTGAGGAAGAAGAATTGCAAGTGATGGCTTATTTGGCAAAGGAATGTTTATTATTAGATCCAGATGCGCGCCCGACAATGAGTGAAGTTGTTCAAATACTTCTAACCATCGCGCCCGAAAAATCTAAAAGAAGGAATTTCTCATTTGACCGTTATCAGGTACAATTTCAAAATAATTATAAATTTGCAACATTTATATATAATGAATGATCTGAGGTTTATTTTCTTACGCAGGACTACACTATTAGAATGGATCATGCGACGGATGAGGTTCTACAAACATCATTGAGTGGATCGTATTCATCTGAAACTTTGAATACTCAAGAAAATAATGATAACGATCCGACTAATGATTCGGGTGAGGAGGTTAAGGAGGTTATGTTTCCTCCCACAAGTTCAGATGTTGAAGATGATGAGTCACCTGTTGACTTAACTGAACCCTGGTTTGAATCCTTCTGTATTTCATCTGCTTCCAAAACACAGTGAAATACATTGCTTTAAATTAATATTTATAATTTATTCACATGATGGTATTTGGTCCGGTGATTAACGGCACAAGTTCAATCAATCTATTGATTCATTTCATTTTGATAGAACCACCTTGTAGAATATATATAGAGATAGATGTATGGCCTGTGTGTTTCAAGTCTTCGTATTTTGGAATTTTAGGTCATAACATAACGTGTGACAAGTTTACAGTTTACTCTGTTTCATTGTAATTACACTTCTAATTTGCATATGAAATCACTTAGTTGTAGCTGTTTCATTCAAATATTTTAAGGGAAATTTACCAAGTTAGACAAGTTTGACCATTTTTATAAAAGTAGGCATAAATTCTGAAGGTTAAATCATAGAAAAGCGTTGGCTAAAATTTGGTCAACACCCAATCATATTTTGCCACCTCGAATTTAATTTAGCCAGCGCTTTTTTTCAAAAGCAACCACCCAGAATCTGACACGTGTCATGTTCCCTGATCAGGAACATGATTTAACCCTTACCAATTATATGCTGACACGTGACACCAAATCTCACTGGCTAAAAATTCAAAAGTACAGACTAGTAGCCATTACAATTAGTCACTGTTTTTTAGCCAGCACTTTTATTTTTTAGCCGGCGCTTTTTAAAACTTAGCCAGTGTTTTTATTTTTTAGCCGTCGCTTTTTAAAATTAGCCAACGCTTTTAAAAATAACCAACGCTTTTCTAGCCAACTCTTTTTAAAATTTAGCCGGTGCTTTTTTGGTTTTAGCATCCAGATTACATTTTCATTTTTATAAAAAAGTTGTCAAACTTGTCTAATTTGGTAAATTTCCCAATATTTTAACTCTTTTTAGATTTTATTTCAAACACATTACTTTAATTATCAATATCTCATTTATCTTACTTAAATTTAGTCATATTTAGCTTGTTCTAAAGCTATAATAATCATACATCTTATATATTAATATGGTTATGTTCATTTACACTTAGTGAAAATTTATTTTTCAGCTAAATTTTCAACAATCCTTTCGTATGATATAAAAAAAATCTATAAACAAGACACGTTCTAAACCTAAATAGTAAATAGTTAATAGTTAATAGTTAAACTCACAAGGGGAGGAGAGAAATTCATAATGCTACAGAAATATATTTATGCTATTAAGCTCTCTCTCTTATGGGTGTTTGTTTTTATGGAAAAAATCTTTCAAACTTTTTTTGTTTGTGCTTGTGCAGACCACACGCGGACGTTTTGGTCTTTAGAGTGCTTGTTATTTTGGAAGACCTTTCATTTCCGCACGTCCTCTTCTTCAAGCAGATATAAACTCATCACTTCTCACATCTTCTAAACCCTAGTAGATCTCACATCTCAAACCCAACTCTCTCACCCCGTCACCACCCTATCCCCGTCATCACCCTCCACCTGTTGCCACCCTCATCATGTCGCACATCCTCCTTTCCTCCACCCCACAGTCGCCGCTCTCCTCCTCTCATCCACGTTCAGCCACCGCTCTCCCCCTCTCCTTCACCTCCACTGTTGCCGTCGATCTCCCCCTCTTCCACCTCCATTGCTGCTGTCAATCTCCCCTTCTTCTCCACCTCCACATCTGTCGCTTCAGCCGCATGTGTGTAACCATTCAAATCTAGGTTTTTTTTATGTATTTTTGTTGAATGCGCAATTGATTTGTGTCATAGAAAACTGTTTATGCTTAGGTTTGTTTGTTGATTATGCTCAATGGATTTGTGCCGTGGAAAACTGTTTATGCTTAGGTCTGTTTGTTGATTATGCTCAATTGATTTGTGCCTTGAAAAATTGTTTATGTTTAGGTTTGTTTGTTGATTATGCTCAGTTGATTTGTGCCTTGGAAAATTGTTTAGGTTTGTTTGTTGGTTATGCTCAATTGATTTGTGTCTTGGGAAATTGTTTATGTTTAGGTTTGTTTGTTGATTACGATCAATTGTTTGGGTCATGCAAAATTATTTATGTTCAGGTTTGTTTGAAGTAGTTTTTTAAGTTTACAAAATTTGTTTATTTGAATTTCAGTTTATTTTAGCAGTGTGCCAAAATTAAAAAACAACAGTTTCTTCTTACAGATTGCTAAGGTTTGGTCTACATCATTTTCTACATCTGTCTGCAGATGTGGTCTGCATACTGCAGACATATTACCCCTGGAAAAAAAACTACACCTTAGTAAAAGCATTTTTTTATCTTGAGAAGTTTTGAAGACAATTATTTATACTTGTCAAAATCTGATTTTGAATAGAATGTTTACGGTTTGGTTTTAACGGATTAAGTCAAATCGTGAATAAGAACTTTAGTAATGATATTTATTACTGATAACCAAAATCAAATTATTGAAATTTAAAACCGAACCGTGACTACCAGCATAGATCCGGTTGCCTTTCAAGATCGAGGGCTTAGTTGGTAAAATAAAATTAACAACATTTCATACGGATGCATTGCCAGGACACTTTCATTTCGTTAAACAAAATGAGATAAATGAGAGCAAGTGTTGTAAAAGAAAAGAATAACCTCATATTTGGATGAGACCCTAAGGGTCTGTTTGATATGAAGGAATGGAATGGACGAGTGAATGGAATGAACGAGGGAATGAAATGGACGAAGGAATGAAATGGATCATTACCATTCCGTAAACATGTTTGGTTACTCATTGGGAATGAAATGAATCATTAGGTTGTGCTGTTTGGTAGTCATTAAAAAATAAAGGAATGGAATACAATTCATTACAAAAGACAAAACTACCAATGCATAAAGAAAAATAGAATTTCATCACTTTTCACAAATATTATCTAAATAAAAGTTTTAATAAACCTGTATTATGAAATATAGAATATTATTATCAAATAAAATTAAAAAATCCATCCAAAATTTCAAGCAAAAAAATAAACATTCATCCAAAATTTTCGAGCAAAAAAGTTAACATTCATCCATGGTTTTTGCCAACAAAAAAAATCCAAAAGTTGTCGCATAGCACGTCAAGTTGTATTGGTAAG